>JALPQD010000230.1:1567466-1717466 GCA_023101885.1 Typhlomys cinereus | reverse complement strand
GTAGAAGGGGGCGCAATGCGTACCTGTGGAGGCCCAACAGTGATTTTAGGAATCATCCTGATTGTTTTTACCTCCTTTCTGTTTCACGCTGGGATTTCCCAGGCTCTGCCCTCCACAGCAGGAAATACAGACCACCACCATTTCTGCCCAGATTCTTTACATGGGATCTGGGATCTGGACTCAGTCCTTCGGCTTGCAAGGCAGAGGATTAACCCCTGAGCCGTCTTTCCAGCCCCTATGTGACAGTCTCCATATAGGCATCCCAAGTAAATACTTTGTTGTGAAGCTTTTCTGTGCATGGTGGGATGTATAACCACATCCTTGCATTGGACCTATTACATGGTAGTTTATTTTCCCTTGCTTGAAGTTGTGTCAACCTAAACAGTCTCCACACAATAGCCTCCAGTAGAGGGCTTAGTAGTATATTAAACATTTCCCATAATGTAATTTTGATTTACTAATAAGCCTTTAGATAGTCTACAAATAAAATAAAGAATGGAGATAATCACCTTAGGCCAAGGAAAGGCAACACTGTAAATTCTCATCAAGGTTAAATTTGGCAAGGCAAAGTGGCCAGAGCAACTGTGTCTTAGTACTTGATTCCTATCTTAAAACTATGCTGCTAACATGGTGCGGTGCTCTATACTACGTCAGCAAAAATGCAGATGAGAAGACTGTCCAAGCATTATACCAGTGATGTTCATGGATTGAATAAAAATCAAATGAACAAGAGAGCAGAAATCACCTCTATTTTTCATCACAGCCCACATGATGGTCCCCTTCATTTCTTGAAGGACACAGGTGATGGACTTGTCATGTCTCCAGCAAACACTGAGATTGCTACAGCATCAGCCACCACAGAGCTGCTTTCTTTGTTGTTATAGGAAAAGTCATAACTAAGAAAGGCTGGTAGATTTATAATGCAACTTGTCAGTTTCATTTCAACATTAGCAATGGAGAGCACTTAAGGGTCAATTCTTATTTCAGTGACTCTAAGACATCCCTGATATCATTATACATTGCATTAGTAAGGATATGAAGTAAATCATGGCATTCCATAGCTTGTAAGGTCCATCCTAACTATGTAAGTGTTAAACCATGAAAAAGACTTATAGTTCAGGGCTGATGACAAGAACTAATGACTGATGAATAAGAACTATTACTTTCATCCCATCTAATTACTTAATCTCTTATTTCTGAATTTCATCATATGGTAGGAAAAACCCCATTCCAAAGGAACAGAATAAACTCAGGAAAAAAAAATTGTACCTTGAGGTGCATGGCATCAGACTCAATGTACGAGCCGATGGTTATTTTGTTTTAAAATTTCATCAGCAAAATCTCTTATTTATTTTGGAGGGAAGGTCCCTCAGTCAAACGTGGAGTTACCAGATAGCTCTGTGAATACCCAGTCTCATTACAGATGGGATGCCAAGTCTACCTGGCATTTACAAGGGTTCTAAGGATCTAAACACTGATCCTCTGGCTTGCTTGAGTAGCTAGCACTTTAACTGCTGAGACATGTCTTCAGCTCAGCCTTCTTTTCCCCTAAAAGTGTGTGTGTGTGTGTGTGTGTGTGTGTGTGTGTGTGTGTGTGTGTGTGTGTTATATGGGAATGCACACAGTGTTTATGTGTATGTATGTGTGTGTTCAAGTGTTCAAGTGCATATATCCAGGAATGGAGAGGCCAAAAGAGGATGTGCAGTACTCTGCTTATTCCCTGGAGAGAGAGTTTCTTGGGAAATCTGGAGTTACAGTAGGTAGAAGCCAACAAGTCTTAGTGATCCTCCTGTCTCTGCCCCCCACACACATAAAGACACCCAGTTTGTACATGGGTGTTGGGGATCAGAACTCAGATCTTCAGGCTTGCATAGGAAGTGCTTCACACATTAAGCCTTTTCCCCAACCCCAGCATTCCTTAGCTCTTGATCCAAATAAACTAAACAAATTAAACAGGAACTTTGGAGGAAAAAGAAAGTCCTTTCAGTTTTTTTAAAATTTGAAATAAAAAAGGAAAGCAGACTTCCTTTATAGCTTCAAGATTTCAAAGTATGCTGAAATGGATCTCAAGACACACAATTTGAGAACAGATTATTAAGTATGATAGTGTTGCATGACAATCTTCTATGTATCTTACTATTGTCAGAAATTTTGACATAATGAGAAGTTGGAAGAATTATTCTTCATACTTGAAAGACAAGATGACAAGAATATAGCCACTAGCAATAAATAGAAGGTCCAGACATAAAATCTTCTAAATATTCTTGCAAATGGGCAATCATCACTCTTACTTAATATCACTGTCTTAGGGATGCTTCTGTTTACCCCTAGATCATTAGTAAGCAAATAATCTTTTATCATGCAGACTGTTTCTCCATCCACCACTGACTTTGGTTATCTTAGATTCATATTAAAATTAAGTAAATCAAATTTTATCCATGTAGCACCTTGTCTTTCTTGCTTTTATCATTCATTCCTACAAATCAATTCAGGGCATGATAAAACTGGCCATAGATTGTCATAAAACTGTGTTTACACACATCTTCTGCAAAGGTGAGGACTTCTCAGTAACTGCTTTTGAAACAGATATCTTTCTTTTAGGTGGGACTATTCTATAATCCTATATCTTATGTTTAAAAAAAATCCCAGGACATAAAAATCCAATTATCCCAGCTTGGAAGTGCTTTTAGTTTCTCCTCATGATCATGAGATGTGCAACTTAAACACATTTTGTTTACCAATAAAGAGAGTTAGATTCTTTGAATTATCTCTTTAGTGAATAAATTGGCCTTTAAAATGAACATCATGTACATGCTCTGAGCTTAATATTCAGAAGGAAATGCATTAGATAGAAAGAGGCCAAGGAACATAAAGACAAGTAACAGAGCATGAAAGTCTACAAAGGACAACTTAATTAGTGCAGCATCTTAAATAATGCTAGCTGCAGGCTTCTGCATGAGTTGAATAGCTCCAACATGAGAAGGTTGGGAGGCAATGAATGATAGCAACAGTCACTTAGAAACCAATAAGAAAGATGACCAGGATGACGTTCTGCTCTGAGAATATTATCCCTGAAGGAAACCAGACGATGAAGAACACAGATTCTTTGGTTGTTAAATTAAAATAAGCAAGCAAACTTAGAGTGTTTCATTAAGATGCAGAGAGGAATAAGACCACTGTGCTAGGGGAGGACGTATTATGCTTTGCCTTTCTGCGAAGAGGAACACGAGTCTAAAAGATAATGACTCCAGCAAAGGACAGGTAAACAGCATTCAAGTTGCTGGAGGAATTTTCCATTAGGGTTTGGGAATGGAGAATTATCAGAACCCCTCCCATGATAATATGGCCACATTCAAAGCTCCTTGGTGGCCTCAGGAATGGATTGAAGCTTTAAAAGAATTTATTCCAGAGGCTGCCCAACCATTGATTCTCGGGAGTCACTGACGATCACTCCACAAGATGAGGAAATGAGGAGTACTGTAATGCTTTGCCCAGTGGGATCAGCCATGAGAGGCTCAGCCTTGAGCAGAGTATTTTAAAAGAAATCAAATCCCATTACATTTAAGGAAGCACCTACAACCCATAGCACGGGCCTACAGCACATACTCCAAGACGCAAATGACTTTATCTTGCATTCCTGTATCTAGTGTTTTTCCTGATACACCAGGATTTTAATGGGGCTTTGGCTTGTTCAACAAGAACACTCTTGAGGTCTCTCTGCCACCCTTTTCAAATGTTCAGAATTGGTGAACTCTACTTCCATTGGGATCTTGGGTGTCCCTTCTCCTCACCATCTGATATATACTTCACTTTCATCCAAACAAAATAATTCTCTTGAGGACCTATTCAATTCAAGACTCCTGAGCAAAGCACTTGACATTTCATTAGTGCATTACATCCTCATAAGAACCATACAAAATGGGCCTGGCAAGGTTAAACAAATCACCCAAGGTTACTTAGCTAGAAAACGACAGTGAATTTTCCCTTGGTTCCCTTATCTCATTTGTAAACAAGCAAACAGACAGAAAAACTGAGTAATAGTTTACTATTGAGAAGTTGGTATGGCTAGAATATGAAATGTCCCACACAGCCTCATGTGTTTGAAAACTTGCTTGTTAGATAACTGTGATGTTTGACAGTTGATGGAACCTTTGGGTAGAAGGGAAACTGAGGAAGGGTAACTGGAGGAGGTGGGTCATTGGGACTGGGCTTTTGGGGGTGTTGGGGCCAGCTCTGCTTTCAGTTCTCTGTTCTACTTCAATCTGTTAAGATGGGTGCAAAAAATGTTTCTAACTCCCACCACCATAAATGGTGCCTCCCCAGTTACCACACCTGCCTTCCCTACTATGATGGGCTGATAGTTTCTGAAATCATGCGCCCAAATAAATCTTCTTCCCTTAAGTTGTTTCTGTTAGACATTCGGTCACAGCAATGAGAAATTAACTAAAACATATCCCTTTCTCCCATCAAATACTAACCAGCCCAGCATGACTTAGCTTCTGCTAACAGACCAGATTGGACACATTCAGGGTGATACGACTATGGGTGATATGCACAGTCCCATCTTTGAGAGCCTCCAAGGAAATTCTACTTGTTTTAGGGGACAACAGTTTCCTTCCATGCAATGCAACTTTCTAAACAGTGACAATGTAAGACTTTTAGCCCAGGATTGAGGGGTCATCAGAAAACCACCCACTACAAGCAGCAGCCAAAGCTCCAGTGTTCAAGATCATGCAGCTGGCAAACACCCTGAATGCCCAGGTAAAGATTCTCCCTTTCCAGTTTGTAAAGCCAAAGCAATACAGAGAAACTGAGTGGCCCAGGGCCAGACAAAGCGAAGCGGTCAAGTAGGGGAGAAACATTGCTCACCTTACTCCACGTGCCAGCCTTCCACTTGGGGCATCGTCCTCCTCGGCACCTTCTGTGCCCATGCGGCTTAGCAAGGTGCTTACAGTGATCACTTTCTAAATGGCTTCCATCTTTTGCCAAGCAGTAAACATTTCGCTGTTTATGCCCTCGACCACAAGAGACAGAACACTGCAATATAAACAATGGCAAAGTTGTTGTGTTTTTTAATCACAGTGAGTTCAAGAAAAACCTGTGCAATTTGATGTGAAGATCATGTCTACTGAGAGTTACCATCACTCCATTTTTTTTTCTAGAGCCATTCTGGAAAATATCTTGAGGTCTAATAGACAAGGAAAGTGGCAATGGGGGAAAATGCCCACACGTTACAGCCGCAGTCTTGAGGGCTTATAGGACAGCATGGGAAGACTCTGATAATCTAATCTGAAACAAAGCTCATAAACCTGAAATCACCATGGTGTTTTGGATGCAAAGAAGTCCTATTGTGAAGTGGCAAAGCACATCTTCAGTGAAATGCTTTGGGTATAGACGTGCATTTCCAAAGTATGACTGTGAGAAATTTCTTAATTAAAAGGCTTAAGGACACTGTCCATCCACTTTTTTTTTCTTCAGAGGAAAAGGTCTTATTTTTCCCAGCCCCTTCGGAATAGGTTAAAAGGTAAGTTGGGAACGGGAAAGTAAGCTAGCAGGTGAGTCCGTGCCAATTTCAGGAAGCAGGCATTACCTTTCAACTTT
This sequence comes from Typhlomys cinereus, assembly GCA_023101885.1. Taxonomy (NCBI): domain Eukaryota; kingdom Metazoa; phylum Chordata; class Mammalia; order Rodentia; family Platacanthomyidae; genus Typhlomys; species Typhlomys cinereus. Next base: position 1,711,865 of record JALPQD010000230.1, on the reverse strand, counting down.
GATCTGCGGGCTCATTGGCCTGTTTTCAATGTGACCTTGTCTGATCACATCTAAGAAACCTGACTTTGATTTCAGATTAGATTTCACAGCAAGGTTTAGGAATCAAAGTAGCCATGGAGTCTGGACAAAAATTTGGTGTGACAGATTCTTGTACAACAGGCAAGAGTTTGGCTTCCGTGGGTACACAGAAATTCAGCATCCATCATTAGCAATTACAGAATCCTTACTGCCAGCATCATGAGTGGTAGGCTTGCAGTTTTAAGATACATCATTTCCTGATAGGATGGTCTTGTCTTTTAGAGGGAAATGAATTTAAGAATGAAAAGCAATGTAAAAACGCAATGAAAATAGATTTCAAGTGTCATTTGCCTCTATTCGACATTCCTTACTTCCCCCACTAACTCTGTGATTTTGTTAGCTAAAATTACCAAAGTGCCCTTTTATGCCTAATAGATGAATAGCTTTGTGTAAAACAAAGAGCATGATATTAATTCAACCACAATTACCAACCATGCTTGAAGTTATACCATTCATAAATGTGCAAGATACGTTTCTGTGGTAAACATAAGCCGTTATAGAAATTTCAACTGTACTTGGTGGAAAAGCTTAAAATACATATATTAACACATTTTGCTTTTACTTTTTACATTAAGATGTGAAAACACTCAAGAATATTATGATCTGGGTAGTTATTCTGGAAATCTTAATAATATATAGTTTAGAAGAAGGGAGTCCAATTTTAAGCTTCATCTGCAGAAAACCAAAAGTACACAACAATCAATCTACATTATCTGGATTCACATAAAAAATCTGGGATATAAATCTCAAAAGCTTTTTAGGAAAGATTTTTTAGCTCTGAAAATCTCTGACAGTGTTTAGTAATTTGCATAAAGGTAATCTTTTTCATTAGCGAGCAATTTTAATATTTTAAAATGTTGCTTCAATAAGAAAGTAATATGAGTGCATAATTAGAATCTATGATAAGTTCATTTGTTTACTGAACAAACCATTCATTGTGTAGCTACCATGCTGCAGCAATTAAGTAAAGCATGGGCACACAGTGATCAGAAAACTGATGTTGTCCTTGCCCTTATGCAGCTTATAGACCAGTGATGGAAACTGATATTACAAAAGTAGCATTGTATATGATAATTCATTGCGATAACTACTAAGAAACAAACAGACTGGAAAGAATCGAAGAAATCTGGCTCCCTGCAGCCTTCCACAGGACCAGACCAGCAAAGCTCATGGACCATCATAATGAAATGGAACCAATTCTTTATGTGCACATTATTCTGTACATGCTAAGGGAAACGCACAGTTTAATTTTTGTTTTGAAATTTCTACTTTAATTACTGAGTCGAGGCACTGGATACAATCAGAAGGTGAATGGAATGAGAAAAAACTGGCAGAAAACTATTGTGTTTGTGCAGGTCAGAAGGATGGTGGCTTTGATGGACATCAGAAGGTTTTGGGCAGGGAAAATGGTAGGTAAGGGTTATAGAAGTGATTGTACATGATAGGTCAGATGTGGGATAAAGGGATGCAGACAAAAGACAACATTTGGGTTTCTGGATTGGGCAACTATAAAGAATATTTATTGCCACCTTAAAAGGTGGGGAATGAGTGGAGACAGAGCACTGAGAGCTGAGGGTATATTTACTTGTAAGAGATGGGTCAGACATAAAGTACATGGAATTGTAGATGAAGACACTTGATTAATTGGAGAGTGAAAAAACATAATTTTCTTGGTTTCCTCCAAGAGGCACAGGTAGTTTAAGTTAATTTATCTTCGCACATAGTTATTTCCATTTACAAACTGTCCAAAAAGCTAAATGTGATGTGAAAGGGGGGAAAAGTTGATGGGACAGTTAAGAATTGGCCATGTAGTGTGGAAAGATAGCTCAGAGGTTTAAGCCTTTGCCTCGTAAACAAAAGGATCTGAGTTCAAATCCCAGATCTCGTGTAAAAATGCCTGGCAGAAATGATAGTGGCCTGCAATTTTGTTCCTGGAAGGTGGAGCCTGAGAAATTGCAGAGTAAAGCAGTAAGGAGGTAGAGCAATCCAGTTTTCCATGTCACCCTTAGACCTCCATAGTCAAACACACACACACACACACACACACACACACACACACACACACACACATACACACACACACACATTGATAAAAGAAAAAGAATCAGCCATGCTAGTTAAAGACATAGTCTAAAAGAAGGAAATAATCTACAGAAATAGAATTAGAAAAGGTTTAGTGTTCTCACATTCAGCATGTGCCAGGCAATGCCCTAAGACATGATGAGCCCTGAGACTTTATATAATTTAGCCTTCCCAGTATACCAACACAGGTACTGTTGCTGGCAACCCGTCAAGTGGTATCCACACGAAGGTGCAATCACAGCGCTTCATAGACCACCTCCCATGTGCTTCAATGCAAGCAGATGCAGCACAATGAAAGAAATGAGTGATCAAGAGCCTTGTTGTCCGGAACCCTTCTGAAGGATGCCGCTAATCCACCCACATGTGTTGCTAGTGGGATGGTGATGGGTGAGGTAGCTCCTAACTATGAAACCTTAAATATCTTTTAACTATGTAGATCAGTTACACTCCACCTACTTGTATGTGCATTTCTCTTATTTGAGGACTAGAATGGAACTGGCTTAGGAAAAAAAAAAAAAGATCGCAATGCAAAAAAAAAAAAAAGACTCACCACACATAGTATTTGCCAGCAGTTATTAAGATCTAAAAGTGATTAGGGAATTCTCAAGGTATCTAGCCTGACAGCAAACACTCTTCATTTAATGCTTTCTAAATTACCAATGAAGAAAGATAGCTACTTGTGGAAATATTCAAATCTAACAGGCTTATTAATGGGACCTTTATGACTTCATAAAAGAGCTGTCATTTTGATAATCAAATAAACACAGGCTCTTACATTCTGAGAGAAACTTCCATCTCATTATTTGCACTATTTTCCCGGGCAAAAAATGGCATTTACTTCAACGTGCGTCAGTGAGACACAATAGTTATATTTAGTGCGTCACCTAGTACATGTTATTTATTGGCTACATATCTGAGCGTTCTTGCTCTTGGGAACATTTAATTCCTCAACTTTGCAGCTGAAATAGCCTAGTTTGCCAACAGGATTGACTTTTTTTTCTCTTGGGAAATGACTTAACTTATTTAAGAGATTGATTCCCCCCCTCAACTTTGAGCAAGACTGAACAGTGTAATAATCACTGCTTGTTACTTGGAAGTGCCAAGGTCAGCCTGCCGTGTGCCTGGGCTCTCAGGCTTTTGTTTCCTTGAGACCATCTGAAGGGTACACTGTATTGCTGAGCTCTGTTGAGATAGAGTGCTGACCTTTTCCACTCTCTAAAGACTAAGAGTTTGAAATCCATGCACTTCAACTCAGCTGGCGGAAATGAATCTCAAGATGGGGGTCGTGTGCTCTTAACTTCGCAGCATCTCCCCTCCCACCCCCTCACTCCCAGAAGTTTCAGTTCTCTGCAGAAATAGCTCTGGACAGGCTATGGATGAATGCGGATCTAGGACGATGGCCTGGTGCTGGCCCTAAGATTATCCTGAAGGCCATGGTTTCTTAATCATTAAGAAGTCTGCAAATAACTCTGGCGTGACTGCCTGAATGAGAAGGACTGAATGCCTAAAGACAGTGAGTTCCCTGGGAGCTGTGAGGCTGCAGAGGAAAAAGGGGAAGCTAGAGGTAAGGAGGAACAGAAAGCAGAAGGTGGGGCCAGTGGGAAGCACCTGGGTGGAGCTAGAAGAACATCTTAGAAGAAGTACTACAGGGATGTGATGTGGACCAGGAATGGCTGACCTATACAAGCTATCTGACACCTAGGGGCTAATGCGTGGTTCGAGAGGGCCAAACCTTCTTTAGTGTCCCAACAGGTAAGCCGCAATCTGGACAGAAGAGGTTTTATATATGTGAAATGTGTCAAGGGGACTGCTGATCAACTATTACATATTTCTAAACCAGTGACTGGCTCACTGCAGGTACAAAACAACAACAACTGAAAGGCAAAGAGAAATGGCCTGTAGTGGAACAAAAGACCAAGGTCTTTTCTGTCTCAAAGACCTTTGGCAATCAGGTGGTTAACATCACTCTTGAAGTAGGTGGGTAGGGTGCTCTCCGGAGACAGGAGGCTTATATTAATTACTGCTCACGGCCTTTCTCTTCTGATTCTACAGAATTTGAAATTATATCTAAATCACTACATTAGAAAGGTGTTTGTTGTATCTTTTCAAAACAGATGTGATGCCATGTGCAAAGCTGGAGACTGCCCATGCCAGTTACAGAGACAAATGAATTTAACAGTGCATAAGTGTCACACCACCAGGAAAGGCAAAAGGATACCAGCCTACAGTGACCATTCTACCAGCAAACAGTGTAAGTACGGACTATAGAGCCTGGGGATCAAAGTTTCCAACATTGCATGGAGAAGGCTTAGAAAATCACAGGGACTTGTCACACAGCGAGAAGGAAAAAGATGTAGCTTGTATTCACACATGTTTACTTATGGTTCTTTAGATGGCGGCCATTCAACAAAGATTTATGAATGAACACATGAAGGCAACTAGTCAACACAGAAATATAGCATAAGTTATAGACATTATGCTCTCATAGAGAAAGAACTACCTTCTACCACACAGTGGAGAAGATAACTACGCTTACAAATTGTCCTCTGACAATCTGCACACTGTGGTATGCATATGTACATGTATGAGTGCATGCATCACACACACACACACACACACACACACACACACACACACACGGATTAGATAAATAAATGCAAATTAATTTTTTAAAAGAACCATCTAGAAATACCTAATCCTGAACTCTTTTGGTGCATTTATTTAGATTTAAAAAGGCCACACCAATATATTCTCAACAGACTAGTGGCCTTTCATTGAGCTGCTACCACGAGCAAGAAACTGAACTAGTGCACATTGGCTTCTCTCCTGCAATCCCAAAGCAACTTGTGCCAGGTATAATTACATTTCCTTCACACAGACAAAGATGCTGAGGGCCTGAGAGTGACATCACTTGCCCAGGGTCACGAAGCCAGGAAGCGGAAGAATTAGGCTTTAAATGCAACATGCACATCTTCAGTATCCCATTTTAACCCATAGACTGTCCTGGACAAAAGGCTGATTAAGTCATATGATTGTCTACCTCCACCTTCCCATGCAATAACTGAAAGCACGGACCTCACAGAAATGCGCCGTAAGAAAAGAGCCATGAAATGTCTGTAGCTCAGACTTCAACACTTTTACACAATATCTTTAGCATTTTGAAAAGGAAAGATATTATAAAAAGCGGCTATATAATCACACAAGCAAAAGGTCACATTGCCCCTTAGATGAAACAAAAAACATCCTGCCATGTTGAGGGTCTATTAACCTTTTCTGGCCTACCCCATGCCCTACAGAGAATTACCATAGCTCATGAATGACTGTTGGCACAGATATGAATGGAAAACAATAGATTATAAGTTCTGTCACATCAATTTACCAAAGTCTGACTTCTTAAATTCTTGAGCTACTGCAAAGATTATTCAGTCCACCTATTAATTTCACAGATTCACGACTAGAGCAGACAAGCTATGGTGTGCTGAAGGTCACACGGCAAGTAAGGTACAATGTAGGTTTAGGCAGTTGTCCCTAGAACAGAAAATCATTTGGCGCCAATTACCTGGGGGGCTTGTGGCTAGGCACTGGGGTTCTCAATGCAGCTCAGGATCTTCAGCCAACCAGAAGACACCTTTTCTGTGCATTGCAAGTTGGATGTGTTGCTCGCATGGTGGGCAAGGAAGAGTAAAGGTAGGTATAGAATGAAGAATCTCTTGTCCTCTGATTTTAAGGGAATTCCAACACCAACATGAACAAGGCTGGCTGTAATTACCTATGAGTCTAAGGAGTGGCTATGCCTGGGAGCAGACACAGGAAAGGACAGCTGACTTCAGGGGACATTTAGAGTCAGACTGACCTGGAATCATACCTGCCATTTTATCATTGTTCCACTGTGGAACTTCTTTGTGGAGCCTCTTTGGCTCAGATATGCTCTCTGTTGAGAAGCGGTAATGACAATGCCTCTGAGCAATGTAGTGGTATGACAACCAAAAGGGACAACACACACAGAGCTCTTGGTCTTTAGAGACAGTAGCATAAAATAACATGCGATCATGACCACCAGTACTACTTTCACTTGGTGGTGCTTTTGAGACTGTCTGCTGGCATGCCAATCCAAAGATATGAACATTTTAAAGAAAATATCTGTCAACATATGCCCCTAGGATGAGCATACATAGAAGCTTTAAAAGGTGGCACTTTGGCACAATCTCCCCATGTATATGTAAAGGCCTTTCACGTCGAAGGAGCACAGAGAAATCCCCAGAACAGACATGATTGCTGACGGTATCTTTTCAGCGTCCTCTGCTCTCCTCTGGACCATTTTCCGTGAAATATGGTCTTTCTTTGCTAAAGTAAGGAAAAGACCCCATCTGAGTGTCATTCCTTTCTTCTGTGCATCATACTTGTCATTCTTACTTCTAAGGCTACTACTTCATTCTTCCTGAGACTTCTTGTCTGCTGTGTGTGTGTGCACACGTGCATGTGTGAATGTAATGCGAGTGTGTGTGCGTGCACACGTGCATGTGCCTCTGTGTGTGTGTGTGTGTGTGTGTGTGTGTGTGTGTGTGTGTGTATGTGTGTGTACATGTGGAAGCCAGAGGATCACCTCATCTGTCACTCAGTCTCCACCTTGTTTTCGAGACCGGGTCTCTCATTGACCTAACGCTAGCCAAGCAGGCTAGGCAGACACCTGAGCCTAAGCATCTGTCTCTACTTCCTGGTTTGGAGATCTTACATAAGCACCACTTCTGGTTTTTTATGTGAGTCCTGGGGATGGAAATCAGATCCTCATGCTTTTGAGGCAAGCACTTCTACTTACTGACTGAGCGATTACCCAACCCTCTTCCTTGACTTTCACAGTATTACTTCTTTGCGTGTCCTGGATACAGAATTAGCATTAGTAATAACCACCACACCAAGGGCATATCCTTTCCTTTCGCCACTGTGCTCAGAGCCTATGGGAGCAGTCATACTTCTCCATCATAAGACGTATCTTTCTATTGGCATGTGAACCTGTTGAGAGATGCCTGTGGAGGGCTTCTCACAATAAAAGAATGGCTTGGCCTCCAGGAACCAAAATATTGAAGAGAAAAAGAGAGAAAGTTTCACTAGGAAACAAGAGCGGTGACTTCAGGGCGTAAAGCCAGTGTTGACAGGCCTGTCTGATGGCTGTTTATGTCTGGGACCACCCTGGCACTTATTACCATGCAAAGAGACTGAGAAAGCAAGAGATTGGCAGGGAACACCACAGAATAAAGCAGACTCGGGCGTCTTGGTCTTGTCAGCCGGAAGGGGCACTGCCTCCCCGCCCCCCTGTCCACCAAACCCCTGTGCTCACCCGCCCTCCTGCCCTTGTGATATTAAAAGATCTAAGGAAAGGAACTATGATTCACATGTCAGCCATTGGACCACACTTCAAGGCTGCTGTCAGGAGCAGAGCCAAGTACGTGGCCCTTCCCAGCAAGGGAGACACTGGAGGCGCTCATGCCTTCCATGCCAGAAAGCCCAAGAATGAAGACGCACAGGCATCTCCGGTTGACCCTCCCCCACTTCATTCTCACAGTGCTTCTCCCAATGCAACAAGTTCATACCAAAGGTAGGAAAGAAATATGTACACCAGATCAGTCCCTCAGGCTGTGAAACCTTAATCTGGTTTTCTCTTTGTTTCTGCAAGGATGAGATCATTGCATGTAGTTTTCCTTCCTTGTTAACAGAGAAAAATAGTCCAAAAAATTTGCAAATGTAGGTACCTAATGAGTTCTATTGTGCCATAAGGTGCCTTGGAAGTAAGAAGCATGTCACTTCACCAGGGATGTCCAGAAATATTGTAAGTGCTCCTGGATTCCCCATGTGGAAGTGCTTTGGCTGGTCTTACAGGACTCTTTCTCTTTCATGATTATCCACTACCATTAGTAGTGATTTGAGGTGAATGATGATGCTGGAGTTTCTCAGGAAAGCAGTGAGGAGAGTGGGAAGGACCCACTCTGCCTGCCACGGGGGATTTAGAGAAGCAGTCTGGAAGATAGACAGGGGAGTGGGTGACACATGAGTTGAAGAATCCTTAGTCTTGACTGTCCAAAGTAAGTGAAAAGTGTCCGGGCAAGTAATTGATGGGAAAGCTACGGCTGGTGGGAACAGTGACCAGAATTTCTTGCAACATGAAGGTGACTGTGATTAAAGGTCTGGGCTGAAGGGATTGAGACAACTTGGCGATGTCAGCTTGTCGGCAGCTGTCAAGATTGGACAGCCCCACTTGATGTGACCCATGTCAGTATCCGAGACAGTAAGAGACACATCAGGAAGCTCAAGTCATCTGCAGGAATACTTCTTTGGAAAGCAGTCTGTCAGCTTGTCTCTGGATACTCAGGTCTCTGAACTGCAGCCTTCTGTAGCCAGGCACCGATCAGTCATCTGAAAGACGCCAGGGCAGATGCCTTTCATTACCCCATCTACCCTGCCTTGCTTTCTCTGTCTGTCTAGTTCTTCCTCCAAAACCTTTGTAGGAAGGTGCATCTTTATATAGGACAGCTGTCAAATATACCACATCAGTGTCTAGGGGCTCTGAATGAATAGATTCAACCAGCGTTGCATGAAAGATATTTGAAAAGGCTGGAGAGCTGGTGGGTGAAGTGCTTGCCATAAAAGCATGTGGATTTGAGTTTGAATCACCAGAGCCCATATAAAGGTGGGCACAGTGGCCTGCGTCTATATTTCCAGCATTTCTATGGGAGGCAAAGAAAAGGAGACTTTCCAGAAAGTCATGGGCTAGCCTGGCATATACAACAGTGCAGAAAAAATAGAACTTGTCTCAAGCAAAGTGAAAGCCAAGGACCGATACCTGAGGTTGTCCTCTATTCTCTACATGCATGCTGCTGTATGTGCTCTCCCATGCTAACATACATATTCTCTCTCTTGCTGCTCTTTTACTCACACATACACTATACATATACATACATACATATATACACATACACATACATATATATGTGTATATATAAAGAATTTCAGAAGAAAAATCATATTTGTACCTCAGATGTACCTTTATCATTAAACAATACAGAATAACTGCTTGTAGGGCATTGACATTGTACTAGGCAGCATAAGGGAGATATTTAGGAGGATGGAAATACCATACTATGAGGAAATTGAGCATCAACCTCTGCAGAGTTTGGTATCTTCAGGGACTCCTAGAAACCCCCCTGTAGATACCAAATGAGAACTGAAATATTCCCATCTTTTTTTGAAGCAACATATACATCAATTGATTTTGGAGCGGCTACTCAAGCCATCCCAGGACTGAGAATTGCATAAATATCCGAGCTTGTATCTAGAGACGCACATCTCAACAAATACCAGGAAAGTCATCTTAACTGTTGTTGAGTCAGATGCTCATCCTCTAACTTCACACTGCTCTGCTGGGATTGCAAACAGCATTCAATTCCTTGCAATATGCTTTCTTGTTAGATTTCTTCATCTCTTTTCTTGATTCCTCTTCCTGCTCACCTTTTGGCAAAGGTATTGCTCAAAAGCACCACCAAGAAAGGATGAGAGAAGAAGAAATACAAACTAAGCATGTGCACAACATGGAACACTTGACATTAGGAAGGGCTACCATTATGTCTGATGGCTTTTTATGAATTTATGAAATTAAATCATTCCCATATTACTCTGAGGATAATTAAGTGGGTGATCAAACACTGAGGCAGAGGTGTGGTAGCTGTGATATGGTGTATCCCATGCTTGCCTTGTTATCTTCCTCAAGATACTCAGCACTGGATGCATCTATGAGCCACTTTGTTCAGAGATAGGCAAAAATGGCAAACATGTATCTCAACCTTAACATGTTCTCAACAGAAGCCCTTCTTTCCCTCCACACATCTGTTCTTCCTACAGACTTCTCTATTTCCACTCATGGGAATACCATCCTTCCATTTTTTCCTTTTGACTCCTTTCCTTCTTTTATAGTCCAACATCTGAACTGAACCGAATTCTTCAGCCTTACCTCAAAGATAATATCAAGGCCCTAATGTACCTCATCATCTTTCATATAACTATAATTACCAGCACTGCTGACTTCATCTGAGTTACCATGGTGGCCTCCTAGCTGTACCCCCCCTTCTTCCTCCCTCCCTACTTCCTTTCCTGATTTCAGCAGCCAGCATCGTTCTTTCAAAAGATACTTGTGCTCTTATTCAACCCTGACACAACCCCTGTCACCCCCAACACTGCCCCCTCCCCCCACCCCACCGCTGCCATAGGGTTCCTCCTGTTTCTCATTGTAAAAGTATAGTCCCTCTAGTGGTCTATTATTCTTCTACCACAGATGTCTCTCTTCCTCTATACTTTTGTATCCAGTCTCTACCTCCTCCCTTTAACTCAAATGATCTCTCTGGATCATTAACAGTATGTCTGGTATACTCCTGCCCCAAAGTCATAGCCTGTAGCACACTTGTTTTGGATCTCTCCTGGGGTTTACTTTTTGTATTTTCCTGGATCTTTGTTCAAATGTGACTTCCTGGAGATTTCTCAAAATCTCCTTAGTACCATCCCCTCTTCTGTGCTATTTCCTAATTCTCTTCCCTACTTTAATTTTACCTATAGAACTCATCACCTTCTTTCATATCTGTTTTACTCTTTGTGCCGTTAGTTACAAGTTTCCCCTCTTGTAATTTATAAGAATGTAACATTGATGATTTGTGAAGATTTCTTTTTGTGTGTTACAGCATAGCATATATAGAACACTCCAAGATTTATGTGATGCACAAATGAATACATGATTGAACAGCGCCTTATAGAAACTACAGCCACTTATCCCACAAGAATATTTAAAGATTAAGATGACATTTTGCACAATGCTGTTTATTGTTAGGAACAAATAAGTGACTACAGCTCTCTTAAATCTCCTGTGCCTATTTAGTCTCAAACTGGCTGAATATACTTGTGGCTTAATACTTAATTCAAAGCTGCAGCGCTAAACACTGCACAAGAGCTGTCTAAAAGAAAGCTTATCTGAGATTGCACCTTCACAGAAACAGATGGCAAGTGGCAAAAAAAAAAAAAAAAAAACCCAGAAACTCAGAAACTCTACTACCCTGCAAATACAAGACACATACTGAAAGTTCAGCTCTAGCTGGGAGAAATGGCTCATGCCTATAACCCTGCCAAGACAGGAAGAGACCATCATTCCTTCAAGACGGAGTTGGATTATGCTATGAGAACCTGTGTCAAATGACAATAAGAAAAAAAGCACATCTCTAAATGTTGAGGTCACTATATATCTAGAGGGTCACATAATACTGCTAGTCCTACCCAGAAATGCCACCTTACAGACTAAAACAATGTAAAGACACATGAGACAAGAATGAAGGATGGAACGTAACTCAGTTGGCAGAGTGCTTAGCTTACATGCATGAAGCTGTGGGTTTTATCCCCAGCATCTCATAGAACTGGGCATGGTGGTAAAACACTGTAAAGACTTGCCCTTGCAGGCTTTCCACAAGATAGGGCCACCAAGCCCATCTACTAGGTGGGGTTCTTATTAACCCCACCTTGAGTTCAGGCCATGTCTAGAAAGACTGAGTTTTCTTAGCTCAGTAGGACTTTTCTGAGGGATGCACTAATTCTCAATTTTCTGGATTGCTGTCCATAGGCAGGACCAAATTCAATTTCCAGGGTGCCCTGACAGCCATGCTATACCTAAGGAAGTATAAAAAGACCCAATTTGATAATGTTGATATTCACCTTCCTCCAACTCATGGTAGGTAGGTAACGTGAACAAAAGTAGAATGCTCCTTGTGATCATTCAGATCTGAAGAACCCAGGTTCAAGGAGTGAGAGATGCAGAAGAGGGCTAAACCATCCTGACTTGTGTAACGGTTCTTTTTATGTGTCATCAATGGACACTGGAGTTTCTAGAAGGTTTAAAAACCTCACAAGGAAATCCTGAAAACTTGGAGCTTTGGACTCCACCGGGAATACATCCACACATTGTAGATAGGATGATGCTGAAAGCTAACTCAGCCTCCAGGTGTCTAGGTGTTCCTTCCTGTACCATGGACACTTTAGGGTCCATTCTGCAGGATCATATAAGGACAAGGACGAGGCACAGCGTGAGTAAAGCACATGTCCCAGGCGATGGCCCACGGCAGACGGCCAAACAGTGGGTGTCTTTGTTGTGATTTTTCCATCCCAGTCAAAACCATCTGGCCAGCTGTGGTACACCCAGCTGTGCCAAATCCAGAAATGTAAGACAGCCCATGGAACATCAACTGGCAACTCTCGAGAAACTCATTCACTCACAAAAGCGAGACTTTTAACCAGGATGGCGCATTGATTTCCACACGCTAAATTTATAGTCCAGAATCACCAACAAGATTTTCAGTCAAATTTCCAAAACAGTTATCTAAGCAATCTGGACAGGGTCACATATGTCCTAAGTTGTCCCCAGGAAGCTAAGGATGACCTTGGCGAACCTCTGACCCTCCTGTCTCCACTTCCTGAGTGCTGAAGTTACATACAGATGGTAGCATCACGGCAGGTTTATGGGGTTCTGGGGATTGAACCCTGGGCTTTAACATGCCAGGCAAGCACTTGGGCAACTGAGCTCCATCACAGATCATCTGATTCCAATTTTAAGTCTCTTTGGATATAGTTTAATCTATCCATGGATAGATTAAGGTTTTAAGGGTTCTATTTAATTCTAGGTACTAAAAAGTATTTGTCTCACAGAAAGACAAGATTTCTTCTATGTCTGGGTTTTTTTCTGTATGTGTATTTTGTTTTGTTTTGTAACCTTTTCTTCCATTGACTAAAGGTTAAAAATTGTGGGGGAAATGCATTGCTTCATTACAGGTTAGAGCCTAGCATTGTTTCTAAGACAGTATCTTGGGGTCATTCTGTTTGTCTTTCTCCTACCAGCAGACTTCTCCAGCATCCCAGCCTTGAAGTCATTCTGGCAGAAGTGTCTGTCCAGCCATGGACCACAGGCCACATGCAGCCAGGGATAACTATGAACATGGCCCAACACAACACTGTATACTTTTTTAAAAGTCTATCAGATTTTTTTGGTGATTTTTTAAAAAACTGATTGTTTTGTAAGGGGTGTGATATAGGGGTTAGAGGTACAAGGGCCAGAGCACATGTGTAGAGGTCAAAGGATAATTTTGTGAGCTCAGTTCTCTCCTTCCACTTTTGCATGGGTTGCAGGGACCAAACTCACGTCATCAGGTTTGTGCAGCAAGCACCTTTACCCACTATGCCATCTCACTGGCCCTTTTGGGAAACTTTTTCTTTTAAACTGTGCATTTTTCAAATGTGAACTCTGTGGGTGGCAACACTGTGCCACAAAATCAGAAGGTTGGACATCCCATGAATCTAGAGCTGGTTGGCCATGTTGTGTAACCTTTGCAAAAGAGAAGACTGACTTTCCTTCTAGGGATGATCTCAGAGTTGTACCTGACAATCTGAACGTCCATGAACAGTGTGTGTGTGTGTGTGTGTGTGTGTGTGTGTGTGTGTGTGTGTGTGTGTGATGGGGATAGGATTGGTAAATATATCATTTGCTATCTGCTGAAGTGCAAAATACCTGCAAAGAGGAAAGTGGCAGCCTGGAGATGTGGGACTAGAAATTTTCTTCCCAGAAACACTGGTACAGAAAAAACAAGTTAATGCCACTCATGTGGAAGAGCAAACCCTGAGAACACTTTCTTCTGATGGTTAAAAATCCAGCAGAAGGGGCTGGAGAGATGTCTCAGGGGTTAAGGCTCTGTCTCACAAGCAGAAGGTCTTGATTTTGGATCCCAGGTCCCACATAAAAAAAACACCAGGCAGAAACAGCAGAGGCCTGCACTTCTGACCCTGGTATGCAGAGCCTGGGAAACTCAGAGAAGCAAGGAAGAAGTAAAAGCAATCCAGGATGATTCCCAAAATCACCCTTGGTCCCCACAGGGGCACACAGTGCCCTCTGATGCACACACACACACACAAAATAAATAAATAAATATTAAAAACATCAGGCAAAGGAACAACTGAAATCCCATGTAATACAACAGTGAAAGAGTGATCTCTAGAAAACAACCATTAGTTTTTGCAGAGAGGAAAAGGAGAACAATTTTATAACCTAAAAGACTATTTTGACTAAAAATAGGAATTTGGAATCGAATATATTTTGGAAATTTTAGACTTCTGATCCAATGCCTGTAAGAATATGAAAGGGCAAATTCTTGTGTGAGAAATTCTAGAACTTCAGGGCAGGGAACACTGTCACTAACCAACACGGAGGGATATCTGGTCATGTGTGGAGACACTTCTGTTTGTCACAACAGAGGGCACACTCACCAGCTGGTAGGTCAAGACAAAGGACGCTGGCTGATAACATCCTACATAGTACAGAGGGATGCCACCACAGGGAAGAATCACCTATTCCCAAACATCAGTAGTGCCAAATTGGGGAAACCCTGATTCATATTTATTCATAATCCACAGAATGCTCTATATTCCACAGGGTAATTCCTAAACAGTAATGTGACTTCCCACTTCTGAGATAAAATGTTCATCAGAATTCATTGTACTTTTGAAACAGTTTCCCAAGGAACAAACTAAATATCGGATGCTCAAGTCTGACACCATCCTAGCTATTGATGGACTCTGATGCAGGTGCAAAACTCCATTACTGAAGAAGGAAGCTATGTCGGAAACATCTATTTTAAAAGAACCAAGCACAGGAGCTAACAAAGCCTTCAGAACTCTCCTAACAGTTGCACTATTTTTTGTAAAGTTGGTCTCTCATGTCAAGCAAGGTGCCTTGTAGAATGTCTCTTGATCACATTGGGCACACCTGTGCGCGTTTATGCTTCCTTCCTGCTGACCTCCCCCCCAAACCCTCTCCCTTCCCCTTCCATCCTGCCAATGTGACTGACTGCCTGTTGGTTTGCAAATTCCCAGTCTGGCCAGACAACCAGGAGACTCCTATTTTCAGCTCATCCTTGAAAAGCTTGTTGGGATTTGATGGACCCTGATGGCTTCCGGGATCTCACAGAATGCTTGACGGGAAATTCAATCCCTCTAGAGAGGAGCTTCTAATAGCCCTTCCATCATGCATCAGAGACGAAAAACGCTCAGCTCTGATTTTTGTTGAGAATGCCTTTCTTCCTCAGACTTCTCCATTTGGGCACACATTTGAGATCAAACCTTGCTGGGGGGGGTAGTCCTTTGCATTATTGGTACCTAATCACATCCCAGTTCTTTTTAAAAAGCATTTTATTTATTTATGAGGGAGAAGGAGAAATGCACATGCATTCCACGGCACACTGCTAGAGGTCACAGGATCACTTTCAGAAGTCAGATCTCTTCTTCCGCCATGTTGGTTTCCAGGGATTGAACTCAGTTCACCAGGTTTATACAGAGGAGCCTTACTTGCTGAACTGCTTCTGTGTCCCCAAATGCCCATGTTTTTAACCCGCTAGATGGAATTACTCCCATGTGTCACAACCAGCACTGTCTCCAGACAAGACTAATAGTTCAGTAGGAGATAAAATCAACTATAACTAGGAAGCGCTGGATGCCTTGAAAGTCCCGTAGGGATGGGGCACACAGAAGGGAGGTACAGAGATAGCACTCGAGCAAAATCAGGGGCTTAGGGGAACAGGTGGCAGAGCCTTGTGCTTCAGAGAATGTGACATAACCCACATGAGATCAGTTGCCACACACACAGTGGGGATCCCGGCGACCCATAACAAACACTCTCTTGGGGACAGCTCTTCCTCCCTGACATCACTCCGGTGACCAACCACGTAGAGGGTTCCTGCATATATCCTGTCTGATTCAAAGACAACCACAGAGAAGGAAACGTGATTTAAGCAATGATTCCTGCACCCAGTGATGCAGACAGGTGGGCTGGCTGGGGGAGGGCTTTGGGCTAGTCAAAGAAAACAAACAACATATATTTCTGGGGAGGGGGAGGGAAAGGGGAGTCTGTTTTCAGTGGAATTTAGACTTTGGGTAGGAATGTAGAAAAAAGGGAGGGACGCTGAATATGGCCAGTTATCTCCCTGCATTTAAGAGCACAGTCCGAGTTGAATGAAAGCTGGGATGTCCCCGGGGAAGGAAGGCTTTTCATTTCAGCTGTATAAGGCAGCAGGGAGCAGCACAGGAAAGGAGCTAGAGAAGACCAGGAAAGAAAAACAGGGGTGGGGAGTTCAGACTGTTCTTGCTGAGCTAAGCACAGGGGCAACAGAGCTTTAGTTATCACAGGCCAAAGTAGGGTCACAGTGTCCCCAAACCTATCAGAACTATGAAAAGCACGGTAATAAACCTAGATCTACACACACACACACACACACACACACACACACACCACATATACTGAACCTATTTGTGTCTTTTAACTAAATGCTTAAGAATGAACAAACTACTGTTGTTTTGCTACATGGACATGATATAAAAGCACCTTGTAAATATTCATCATAGATCAACACAACTCCCAGCTTTCAATAGAGAAGCTTTCTTTTGTAATGCAGGACACTTAACACAGAGAATCAGAACTTCCCAGAGTACAAAGAAGACGTGATTATGGAGTGCTCAGCCCTAAAGGATATTTACATCAAACCTCCCACGCCCCACTCAAGGCTCAGGGGACACAGTGGAAGAGGGATTTGTAAGAATATAAGAGCTAAAGCTTGGGGAGGAGCGATACTACACAGTGTCCTTAGAGTATGACCTCCCTGCTGCTGTGCCAACCTCCACAAGACCTGCCCAGGATTTGGCCTGCCAACGTGTCACAATGGAAGGGGGGAGGCCTCATGAGGTACCATACATACCCGAGATGTTGGCTTCAACAGGGGCACTACTTCCTTCAGTGGTATACCCACTGATGTATCTGTCACCATTCTAGCAAGTGCTCAGATGCATACTAACGTAGGCAGATCTGGTGAAACTCAGTGGACTCCATGCACACAAAAAAGACATGAAAATAGGAGGGAGATTAGACTGGCTGGGAAGAAAGTTTGTAGTGGGAGAAGGAGCCAGGATGGGATTGGGTAATGTGGAGTGAAAATGACAAAATCCATTGTTTCCATGTATGAAGCTGTCAAAGATTAATACAGTTAAGAACTGTGGCAGGAACACTTTCCTTACCCCCTCAGCTAAGGTCTTCCTCACTGCAAATATTTCACACCCTTGCTTCTTCTCCCTCCCTCGATACATGCCATGGCTGTGTTGTCTTTCCTTATACAAGTTCAGATCAAATTGTGGCAAAATGAAGGGGGCCAGGGAGTAGTTTCTGAGATCTTTCAGACGTAGCTTTCGGGAGGGAGTTATTTCTTGTCCTAATGCTTAGAGGATCATAGGATGAGCATAATAGACAACTAAAACAATCTGTTAGGTGGCATTTTAATTTATATGTTGCTACAAAACCGTGTGTGTGTGTGTGTGTGTGTGTGTGTGTGTGTGTGTGTGGTGGAGGTGGGGGAAGAGGGGGATTTTCTTGTCTTGTCATTGAAAAGAGGATGATGTTTTCTGGAGTCAATTTGCGCTGTTGCTCACACTGGAACTGTGTCTGTGAACGGACCCATAAAAGCTCCCTTAACACTGGAGAGGAGGCTTGCACAGCAAACAGTGACAAAGAAGGTGATGGAACAGATGTGGCTGTAGATCCTTCTGATGCAGCTTTGAAAGGAGCCCTGGCAAAACTAATCTGCTCAGAGTCAAGTAGCGAGTTCAGTGCATATGAAAAGCTTCCTAAAGCTTTCCCTTCAAAGAGACATTGACCTCTAGGAATTCCAGATCCTACAAGGTGGCGCGACCTGGTGTTTTCCACTTTTGCCTTCTCCTAAGAGGCATCTCTCAGGCTTTGCCCTTCCAACCCACTGCATGCCATGAACATGCTTTTCCTCAAGTGAACTTACTAGTACTGTGAACTTGAACTCTGAGACACAAGAGGAGTGTTTGTTTGAACAGCTGCTCTTACAGTGAAATGCTGGAGCTAGTCCTCTCAAGACACTATTTAGTGCCCAGTTGTGGCCCAGAGAAGGTTTTGCAAAACAAAGGCACAAAGAGGGGCAAGAGAACGCTAATTAACAAGGACATCTGACACAGAGACTTCTCAGTGCTGACACCGGGATTTTCTCCCTAGTTTATTTTTGTTAAGTTTGATTTCCTGGCCAGTTTATAACTGCTAGAGATACGCTGTTGCCTGAGATTGTGGTTCTAATGTGGTGGCCACCAGACACAGAGGGTGCTTAAAATTCAAGATTAATTATAATTATCCTTAATTTTAATTAATAAAAATATTAAAATACTGTTTCCCTGTCCCTTACCTACATTTTGAGAATTTTGAGTGTTTTTGTTGGTGGTTGTTTTTTGTTCGTTTCTTCATTTTATTTGGTAATACAGAGCCTGGAACTATGTCCTGCTGGACAAATGCCCCAATACTGAGCTATTACCCCAGCCCATTTCTACACTTTTTTCCCCCTTCAAGACAGGGTGTCATTAAACTGTCCAGATTGCCCTTGGACTCATTCTGCAATTCAAGCTGGCCTTGAATTTGGGATCCTGCCACCTCAACCTCCTGAGTTGCTTGGATTGCAAGTCCACACCGTCAAGGCCCTGTTTAAGTTCACATCAATAATGTGATGCTAGTGACTTCCAGGCTGTAAAGTGAAGCTACAGAAGATTTCCATCACTGTAGGAGGTTGGACTACGTGAATCAAGGTAGAACCCCTTCTTTGGAGGAGAAATGGGATGCAAATCTTAAACAGACTGATATGCTTCTGGGTCGGGTCTATGTTGCTTACTACCAAACGCTCTCACTTATCAGTGGCTGGCAATACTCAATTTTTACAAATTTTTAGAAAGGGAGGTTTGAGTCTTTCAAACCACTCACAACAATGATCCCACTTGAAAGGAAATAACCAGAAGCAAAGACAATGATGTGGATAATATCCACATATACCAGATCTTTTTATTGACATCTATTAAATAACAAAAGGGAAATGTACCCTCTGATGACAACTTTCCCATGTGAAGAGATGGGTTCCCAGCAAGAAGGCAGAAAAACAGATCTTCCACTGAGCTCAGCTGTCAGACTTATCAACTCGCATTTGTGTTCTAAGGTAACCTGGAGCAGAAGTAGATTCTCTGATAGGAATTTGTTTGTTTGAGTTCCTAGGTCGTTGGACAGGGGACATGTCTCATCTAAAATGACTGGACAAAAATCTAAAACAGAAACAGGACTGCTCATTTTATTTTCTGAACAGAGACCACGAGAAAGCTGCAGGCTCTAGTAGCAGTTTGTATTTCTATTTTTATGGTGGGAGACAGGGTCCTGCCAGGAAAACAAGTGCCAGTTTTTGGATGGAATGAGCTTAGCTTCCTTTATTTCGTATTAAAATTTCATTGTGTCCTTCAGAAGGCAAAGCTCTTGCTGCCGCTGTAGCACCTGGAGCACTACCCACCTGTGACAGTATTTGGAAGGAAATGAGGGCCAGGTCTACATCCCTCTTCAAGATGAACCTTCTGGAAAACAATCCCTGCCTCCCCTTTCCACATTACAGAGTTTCCATGCCTTTCCAAGCCAGAAGGACAAGTCAGGAGATATGAGTCAGGCAGAAGACACAGTCTTCTCTGAGCAGAACACTCTTCCCACTCTCACATCACTTCCCACCTTGGGACATTTAAACCATAATAAAGGAAATCTGCCAAACTACCATGCCACCAAAAGACACAGGCAAGACTCTCCCAAAGGCACAATCACCACAGACACTAGGAAAAAAATATTTAAAGTCTGCTGAGGGGCTGGAGAGATTGCTCAGGGGTTAAGACCCGTCTCAAAAGCAAAAGGTCCTGATTTTGGATCCTAGGTCCCATGTGGAAATGACATCAGATAGCACTTCTGGCTCTGGTGGGCAGAGCTTGGGAAAGCCCAGAGTGAAGCAAAAAGGGTAGAAATCCAGGATGATTCCCGAAGTCACCCTTGGTCCTTCATAGAGACACACAGTGCCCTCTGACACACACACATACACATACACAATAAATAAAATAAAGTTAAAAAAAAGGTAAAAAAATAAAGTTAAAAAAGTCTGCTGAGATGCAGGCAGCTGTTTCTATTGTTATAAGCACATTGCAGTTAAATGACTTATAGAACTTTCATCTCTACTGAATTCAGAGAAAATGATACGATTTCATAAGTCACATTTTGGTTGAAAAAAATTACCCAGCACTTAGAAGGCTGAAGTAGGAACTGAAGGCCAGGCTGGACTATGCAAACAAACAAAACGAAAATTACTTTTCATGTATGATACTGACCCATTTCATTTTATGTTTAAAACATATCTTCATTTTGGTAAAAATGAAACTTCAAAAATTCACATTTAATTAGGTTTTTTAATAGCCAAAATCTTATATCATCACCCTAACTTACACTAAAAGGTATGTTTAACAAGAGAAGGATGTCTTGCCTAGACTTCAAACAGTTCCACGATGTTTTTACAAGTTATGGGACTTTTCCAAAAGCAGTAAGGAACCGGGATCTTCTGTTGTGGAAACGGTTGCATAGTGTCAGGAGTGACTCATTAGTGTTGAGGTTAAGTGGTACTTAAGTTTTGCTGAACATAAAGAGTAGTCTCCAAATTCATTCTGAGGGCTAGTGAGATGATCTGGTAGGTAAGGCATTTGCTTGAAAATATGGGGACCTGAGTTTGATCTCTAGAACCCACATGATAGGAGGGGAGAGCTGACTTCCAAAAGCTGTCCTCTGAATTCTACCTATGGGCCATGGACTGCAGGTGTATTCTCCCTCCTCCCTCTCCTCTCAAATAAATAATAAATAAAATATTAAAAAATTAATTCAAAGCATAGTTTGATTTTTTCTTCTTAAAACAGGATAAACAAGAGATAGCACATAACATAAGATTTTTATCACTATAACAGATTATCACACTGCCCAATGAGGGGCTAAACACACCTCCTCATAGGCAGTATGTCCCTTTTGGGACAGCAAGAAAAGGGGCATAACGTGCACTTACTTAGTGTGGGACACAGCAAATGTGATAAGGCAGCTGTTATCATCTGCTGTGACAAATTATCTTATTTTGTACATTGTTTTTAAAAACTTCTGCCTCATTCAAGGATCCCCCTCTTCCTTGTTCCTTCCACGCATATGGATACCACCATAAATACAGAGCAAAATGGAGGGTCTCAGTAACAGAAGTAGCTACCAGTAGGTCTTTGGGATCATTTTATCACCTAGATATTTTTTGCTAAGAGCGAAATTTTGAAGTTTGTCGGTGTAATATTTTATTTTTCCTTAATAAGAAATGTTTTCTGACATATACCGTAGTTGCAAAAGTAACAATAACCAAGTTGCGTACTGCATGCCTGTTTCAACAATCTGAACACACAGAACAAGGCATAATCAAATTTATTAAGGTTAGTGGTTTGGTTTTTCTGTACCCAGAAAAACCAGCTTCTCTTATATGTTCAAAACCATTTTTTTCTAATCGCTTTCTTTTTGTCTTCTGGCTGTATTTTACCATTATCTTCAAATTCAATAAACAGAGCATTCACAGTTCATAGCTGAGACTCAATGAATCAGGACAACAGTATTAGAAAAGAAGACACTCAGTGAAATGTTAACTCTTAGAGAACTAAGCATCATTCCTTATTCAAAACATTTTTTTTTCTTTTTTAAAGTACCCCTTTAAAATCTATACTTTAAACTAGAACATTACATGAAGTTTAACACTTAGTCACTCAGATTTTGGGTAGTAGGATGACAGATGGGAGAGAATTTGCAAAATCAAAATGCATATTTTCACAACCAAAGAAACATATACATTCATTTCTAATTTGCACAGACTACTTGACTTTGCAGTATGCTAATACACACTGATTTGTCAACATCATTTATAAAATTAAATAACATGGAAAAATAAATATGATTTATTTTTATAAACATATAGAAGAAATCTGTACCACTCAAAACATTCCTAAAATTCTAGATGCAGCTGCTTAAAACTGTGTTTGGAAAAACATGGTCATGATATTTAAAAACTTTATTCTGTTTCTTAGTTGCACTAGTAATATGATGAAACATTGATGTCCAACTTTGTCTCTGCCTAGATATAAAAAATGCAAACTTTTATATGGAAATGAGGTAGATATGGATTTGTAACTCAAGGGAGACAAGAGCATAGTTACTTTGTAAGCTCATAAAGTCTCATTACTCAAGTAGAAAAGCGTGAACAAAGTTCAAATAAGCAATTTCTGCAGTGATCTACTGCTTCCAAGTGATCGGTGAGAAGGACACAGGAAGACAGGGCACACCATGGGCATGCAGATTGTGACTTTCTCTGGCTTTCTCTAGAATGCTGCTGAGATGTCAGATGTTTCCTGTTTTAGCTTAACAATATCTAGTTGTCTAACCAACTTGCTCCTCTTATTAAGGGTAAGTGCACTTATTACTACCTAACCTGCTCCCGAGACTGGCTCAGGAGTCCAGTGGAGTTCAAGAACTTTATTTCACAAGCAAAACATTAGAAACAAAGAATCTAAGGACATATTTTTTAAAAGGACAGAAAAAGGCTGAATTTTGAGAGGGTTCCCCTGCCCTCAATCATGACTTTCATTGTTGCTATTTTGTTTTGAGTCAGAGTCTCACTCTGACTGACGGAGAACTCTAGGTGAGCTTCCTACTTCGGGAAGGGAAAACAGGTTTGTGTCACCAAGCTCAAGTTAGGATCATTTTTAGATCTGCAATGACTTGAGACTTGGTCTGTCTAAAGTGGATACTTAAGCTTGGAAGTCAAAGAATCTTTATTTTAGAGAGTCTGGAAGCCACAAGACCAATGATTTGAAGATTCTCACCTAAATCCCGTTCTTTTGTAAGTAGTCTTCAAGTGCTCTATCTGAAGTTTAGAGTACGCTTCCTTTGTCGACCTTGAAAAAGATTGCCTCACCTAGCTATAGACATTTATGTAACAGCATCTTTGGGTGGGTGCCTTGAGGGGGGGGGCAAAAACTGACCTGCAGAAGGAATAATTGCTACCCCTAGTTTCCAATCAAAGTTGCTTTCCACTGGGGAGTGGCAATGTTAGCACCTCTTAAGTACTTTTAAAATTTTTTAAACTGTTGTTAATTTTACCCTCCTTACAATTTTAAAGCACCATAAAAAAAGACTTTTTGGCTCTGAACACAATTCATGAGGTATGCTTAAATTTAAATTTGCGAAGACATTGCACAAAAGCATCCATGAACATCAAAAAAATTAAAATAAATATCCTATAACAAGAGTCTGAAAGACCATCTTCTTACACATATACATGAAAATTAGTATGATACCAAACGTATATCTATTTAAACAAAACTGTGGATTTCATTTCTTTGGGGAAAAAATTACAATTTAAAAACCTTGCAGAAGTGATCTTGTCTTTAAGACTGTAGAAGTATTAAATATATATTCAACTAATGATCACTTTATGAAGGAAACAATGAACCCACACAGTTGGTAAAACTACTTCTTCAATTCCTATTGTACGTGTACTAGAGCACTAGAATCTTGTTCTCCCTTCCTTCCTCCTCTCTCACATTACAGCCCCATGCAGAACAGTGATATTAAAAATGCTTTGTGTCTTCAACTAAGATAATTAGCAATTTAAATCTCAGCTTATTCATCAGAGAATGTGGTAGTATTGTGCAATTAAGTTGCATTGAGAACATGCTCCACAAAGAGCATAAAACACACGTGGGCACACATGTGTATAAATATGCACACATACATACCCCCAGCATTATATCTTATAATTTTCTAAGACAGTGTTTTTTCTATTTTCCTAAGCAATTCTTTCTAAAAAGAAAATTATGGTAGGATCTAAAGTGCATGAATCTGTAGAAGGAAAAATCTGATTTCTTTTTGTTTGTTTGTTGTTTGTTTGTTTTATAAAAGCATAGAGATACGTAATGAAGAGACCCATGTATTTGTCACAAGAGGCCAAACAATGATGTTAGTCAGAATTAGTGACATAATACTTCTTAGAGAAGCGAGGGACTTCTGAACTTAACTCTGGTGCTCCAATTATAATCAACTGAATGAAGAGGTGAAAAGGTCAGAGAAAACAGTAAGCAGCAAGTGACTGAGTGAGTTGGGAATCTAAGAGGACATCCTTAATGTCCTAAAACTAGCTGGAGTTTTCTTGAAAGTGTTCATTGCAAGAGGGGGGTGCCATTACTGGAGGCAAAACTCCTAAGACACCTGTAGGTGTGACATAGTGTAAGATTTCTTAAATCCTACGGCCCAGTTAAGCAGTTCATCTGTTGAGCTCTTGCTCTCATTTCTTCTAAGACTTTACTTCATACAGCTGTTACGGAACTGTACCTGCACATATAATCATGAATACTGAAACCATTGACTTTGAGAAGCATCAACAGGTATCATGATTAGTGGTACTAGGAATGGTTAAGACTTTCCCAGAACCAGACTGAGTACAAAGAGCTTCTTCTGGACATGAGTTTACATAATACCAAATTCAACTTCAGTGCATTTAATCATTCATAAGAATATTTACTCTACTGATATACAGTAGCTCTACTGGCCTTATGCTACATAATAACTTATACTACATTCAATCAAGGCATTTTTTGGATCCTTTAGTTGGCCAAGAGCTGGCCCTGAAATTTGATTGGCTTTAGGGAGGCAAACCTGCCTGCCCGTGTCAACTGCTAGCTAAGCAGCAGGCAAAGGAAAACTATAATCAGAGCAAAACCTTGTCTCAGAAAGGCATCCAGACCGGCTGGAGGAAAAACAAGGTTTCAGACACTTTGGTAGGCACCGGGTCACTGTTTCCCCCACTGGCCATTTGTGTTCTCCAAATGACTTGTCTGTTTTATGGACACAGACTTGGTGGTGATTGTGTTAAGGTGTATCCCAGTCACACAGAGGAAATTATATTCAGACAACAGTCCTAGCCTCTGTGAGCAACAATCTTGTTTTGAAAGTCAAAAATCACCGCAGCTTAGAAAAGCTACTACCAAGTCCTCTGCTTAAATCATTGCCACTGTACTTATAACACGGTTCTTCTGAAACCTCTTACTAAACGAGGTACCCATGCTTTGTGTCACTTTGGTAACACACAGTATCAATTCTATCGTGCTAAACTAGAGGGAAAACAGTAGACCATTCATACCACAGTGTCTGGATGCTCTTGTGAGTGTGACAGTTACTGGTGACAAGAGAACACAAACATGAAGAGTTAGTGCCGTACCGAGCTCCAAGGGCCAGTATTCCACACCGCCTCTTGTGCACAAGCGTGCGAGTTACACTGCTCGCGATCCGGAGGTTTATCAAGGACTTCACAGCTCAGATCTGGAAACTGGTCACCATTGGCCCGCTGACAGACCACCAGTCTTGTTCGCATGCCACCACCGCAGGTCTTGGTGCACTGGAAAGAGGGCAAGGCTGGCTGTGATTATTCTGTCTGAATGGCCCACAGCAAATTTTCTTTCTCCCCATAGGAAACTTCTCTTGGCCATACTTTCTTAACAGACCTGGGCTCGTAAGACTGACAGATCAGACCAAAGTTCTGTATCTGACAAGGATACACTGATTGGTCTGTGGTTCCCCAACTTGGACTGTAGGTATCCCTCAGTGGGGGCTTCCTCTATCTTTGTACTAATATCTTTCATATAGCTCAGCTCATCAACTAGAGGGTACAGATATTTGCCAAATAAATAAAAATAAAGGTCAAAGAATTGATGAACTTAATCAAGCTTAATTCATTAGCAAGCAGCTAAGATAAAATTCTTCAAGGTATAGAAGACCAAAAGCATGAAAAATAAATAGAGACTACGCAATATCAAATAAACAACACAATGACTTAGTCAGTTTTATTTTCTGCCAATTAAAAGTTTTTTTTTCTTTTTGTCTCATCCTCTCTCCTTCCTTCCTTCCTTCCTTCCTTCCTTCCTTCCTTCCTTCCTTCCTTCCTTCCTTCCTTCCTTCCTTCTTTCCTTCCTTCCTTCCTTCCTTCCCTCCTTCTCTCTCTCCTTTTCTCTTTTCTTCTCCTTCTTTCTCTCTCTCCCTCTTTCTGTCTTTCCCTTCCTTCTTCCTTCTTTTCCCCTCCCCTCCCCTCCCCTTTCCTTCCCTTCCCTCCTCTTCCCTTCCTTTTTTCCTTCTCTTTTGTTTTTTTCTTTTTCCTTTTTTCCCTTTGCAATCCAGGGTGGCTTGCAACTTTCTATGCAATCCAAACCTCGTTCAAATTCATGATCATCCTCCTGCCTCAGCCTCCTGGGGGCTGGGACTACAGACATGAACAACCATTCCCAGCTGAAACTTTCTTCTTTGTCTTTTATAATGATGCTGGGAACTGGACCCTGGGCCCGGAAACGAGTGAGGCTGACTTATTTCCACTAAGTTACACCCCAGCCCCTTTGTTCCTGCAGCATCTACCACACTGTCACAAACCTCTGGCAAGTCTCTGGCTCCAATCGTGAGGCTCAACTATTTAACGCTACCTTCAGTCTGAGGACAAGCACGACCTGTCTCAAGGATGACTAAGCAACGTGCTGGGAACGCTGCTGAAGTTCAGGCTCCTGGCAAGATCCACATTCGTGAGGCGGGAACAAGTTGTATTTCTTGGACAGCGCTGCTGAGTTCATATCCAGGAACACAGACGCTGGCTTTTTGTTCCTTGGCAAGGCCAGATCTCCCACAGCACTGGGAAGGGGCCGCCCAGACCAACAGAAAGCATCCCAGCAAAGGCGTGCAGTGGCCTGGCTTGGGTCCAATTACAGAAGCTTAACTGTGGGTCCCGCCGGAAGAAGCTGAGCATGAAGCATGGGGAACGCCCACAGTACACAAGTCTCAACGTCTCGCTCCTCCTTCCTTCCCTTCAGCACTGCTGCCCAGAATGATGTAACTGTCAGCAAAAGTCAACACACATCTCTAGCACTACTGCCTGTGATGGCTAGATTACACACATGACAGAGTAACGCGCAAATGTGGACAACTGGATCATCACCTCCGGGATCCTTTTCTCCTGTGTGGTATTAAGGGTCTCCCGGGTGCTAAATATAAGGTGTCATTTGGTAAACGTCAAGAAAAGAACAACTTGGACAAGTTTCAGTGCTTTTTCTGTGGACTTGACAGTAGAGAAACATTCTCAGCTGTCATAAAATAATTAGGCCAGTGAGATGACCCAGTGGGTGTAAGCATCTGAAGGACAAGCCCAGTACCTGAATTTGATTCCTGGAACCCACCAGGGAGAGGGAAGTAACTGACTCCCAATATATTGTCCTCTGGCCTCCACATGTGTGCTGTGGCATATGCGCATACACACATCCACGAAATGAATGAAAAAGAAACAAGAAGAATGTCAGCCTAGCTATTAGGGATAGCAAGGGGCTCCAAGCTCCTGATGCTGGTACTATTGATGCTTGGCTTATTATTAATAAGACAAGTTACTATTGCACTGACTGAGGGCTAAATCCTGGGCATCTCGCAAGTATCATTTCATGTACACCATGAAGGTGGTGCTGTTCTGTTCCCATCTGCAGATGGCAGCAGGGAAACTGGGAGAGGACCTGTTTCTGAGCAATCCAAAGACCCTATAGCCCCCGTGGGGCCGAGCAGGTGTTACAAGCCAAAGTAATGGTAAGAACTTCATTATTTGAGAATATTCGGTGTATGTTTCACATTTTATCATACTGTCTGTTCACTCTATGTCATGAGAAATTTGAACTACTAGAACACATGTTCAAGTGAACATGTGTGAAGAAGTGTGGCCGAAACTATGACACATCCAGTAAGACTCCCATGAAACTAATTTAATACATAATTTTAGAAATGTTTTTCTTTATTCTTTTTTTTAATGTGCGTGTGTGTGTACCAGAGGGCACTTAAATGTGTGTGCCTGTGGAGGTCCAAGGGTGACATGAGGAATCATCCTTCATTGCTCCATTTTCTTATTTCTTTGCTATGGGAGTTCCCAGGCTCCACCTTCCAGAGCAAGAATTGCAGGCCATTACCATTTCTGTTCAGTGTTTTATATGAGATCTAGGATCTGAACTCAGATCCCTTTGCTTGTGAGGCAAAAGCTTCAATCCCTGAGCCATCTCTCCAGGCCCTAGAAGCATGCATTTTTCAATCACCTGAGATTAATTAATAAACAACATACACCTGCATTATGGGTATTCTTTTTCCAGTTTTCCTCTCTTGTGTATTTGAGCTATTCCCTGTTTGTAATAAGTACATTTAAAAAATAATATAGAATTAATATAGGGCTCTTAGAGAATCCCAAATCTAGAAACGTTTGCTATAGCTAGTTCTTTAAAATAAAATATGAGAAAAAAAGCCTGGCACTTTGTTAACAGACTATCTCTGTTTTTTTTCAAAGGACAGAAAGAAGGTTCGCACTAACCTCTCCCCAACTGCCATATACCCACTGGGGGCAAGGGCCGGATTCGCAGGCTCTTTGCTCATCGGGCTTGATTCGCTCCACACAGTCGCTGGCAGTGTATCCGTTTTCGTCCTGACACACCACAACACGCCTCTGGGACCCTCCGGCACAGGTGCTGGAACACTAAGCGTAGAGATTACAAGTTAATCCTGAGCTCCGCCTGTATCGTAAGCCAGATATAAAACAGCTGGTTCAGAAGCCTGAGAAATGGCTGACATTGCTTTAAGGCTTCACTGCCACGGTGGAAATGGCAGCTGGGGAGGAAGCAAGGTTGTTCACAGTGCATGGTAAAAACATGCGGTTTGGAGAGGACCTCTCTCACATGCTTCAGTTCCCGGGAGCCTTCCAGGTAACCCTAGTGAGTGACCACATCTGGAGATGTCCAGTGCAACCCCACTTCCTCTGGTCTCTCCATTTCAGGGAGATTCCCAAGGGCCCAGGAGTACCATGCTTTACTTGGAAATTCCTCCCCAGATGTGGAGGGCTTGTTTAGAACCAATGTTTGACTTTTCTTTCACCAAGGAGGTTGCCTTACATGCTTAATGACGAGCCAGTTGTTGAAACTAAGCTTCCTGCTGAATTCAATGGTTCTGTGTAGGCACCAGGGAATGTTACTTAGACATTCTTTCTCGGCAAATGAATATCGCCTCCCCCCTCCCCTTTGCTGGTTCTTCAGTGGCTAATGGCGGTTAGGTATGTTATGTTTGTTTGTTTCCACACTTTCCTAATGAATCCGATGGAATTCTGTTTCAAAGAGATCTCTCCTCAGACCTCTGCTTTCCTGAGCTGTTTGTATTTCAACTCATTTCCCACACTCGCCTCCTTATAGCTCTCTTTTGTATAAACAGTTGGAATGTTTTCCTGCCCCAGAATTTATCTTAATAAGCCAGTGTGCTTGCTAGCACTCTTCGTTCTGGTCATTGTTGTATGATTGGGTCTTCTATGAAAATAATCATTCAATTAAAAATAATCAAAATAAATTCACCAAGCAATGTGATGTCCTTCAGTAGCAAGATGATTTTGGTTCCAGTTGCAGGTTCTGGTGTCTGCGGACTCTTTTTCACTGTGGAATCCAGGCTGACCTTAAATTCAGGCAGGATTCTCTTGCCTCAGCCTCTAGGGTACTGAGATCACAGATATGTGTCCCCAAATTCCTTCTAGTGCCAGACTCTGCCTGCTTATCTGTGCTTCCTACCAAACCTTAGTTCAAACCAGCATTCTTTAAAAATAGTCTTCCTAAGGAAATATAATTTGGATTATAAATTCTTGCTTGAATAGTGGAAAAAAATACTCTCTCACCTTGCTTCTTGCCAGTCCTCCTAGCCACATCAGTGTGCAAAACTACTAAGGTGCTAATTGCCCTAAGCTACAGTTGAATTTCTGCATTGAGAAGTAACAATTTTTTTTTACTTTTCCAGTCAAACTGTAAGTGATTTAAAAATATATCCCACTTAGTATCTACAATCTTATTTTGTATTGGTTACCTTTCTAATCAAAGAGCAAGATAACATATTTATCAGTTCCATCTGGATAATACTAGATCAATTTCAATTTACAAAACTTCTGCCTCTCTTCTCTGAGGATCCTGGTATTGTTATGTCAAACTGAAAATGTCTGCTTTTCACTTTCTAACAAATAATATATAAGAAAACACAGAGAATTGGCATTTTGCTTAGCGTCATATGAAGAATGTTTAAAATATCAGGAAGGGCCTTTGATGTTGTAAATAGATTTTTAATATAGATTTTAGCAGGTGAGTTTTTCCTTTGATGATACAATCTTGTGTCATTCCTTTCTTATGTCACCTGTGAGCTTTGCTGACCACTGAGGGGGGCTCAATATTTTACGTTGTAGCCCACACAGTTGTCACACACAATATCAAGATGCAAGTTCACACTTAGCTTTCTTGGGAGCTCAGACAAGACAATATGTACAGGGCAGAAAAAAAAGTTACATTGTTCAGGTTTATTGAACTTAGGGAAAAAATAACAAATAAAAATAAAAACCTCAAAATAAAACATCATGAAATTGTGAAAAATCATATCTAATCTTCCCTAATTGAAGATTCTGTCAATTCAATTGCAAGCAAATATATCTTCCCCAATTTTAGACTTAAATAAAAATGGCATCAAACCACAAAACCAAAAAAAAAAGGTTCTCTCCATGTAATCATTAGAATATGCATTTATGACTTGTGGATATCTTTTAATCAGAAAAAAATCCTCAGACACTTAGTAATCATTCTTACGGATACTGTTTCTTTTCTCATTTATTTTCATTTTGAGACAGGTTCTTTCAACATAACCAAAGATGACTTTGAACTTCTGGTCCTCCAGTCTCCACCTCTTAAATACTGGGATTACAGGCAGGTACCACTATGCTGGTTAAGGGGTGCTGGAGATCAAGCCTAGGGCATCCTGCATACTAGCCAAATACTAACCAACTGAGCCACATCCCAACTCAAGATCACTGTTTAATTTCTGAGAACCTCCGAGTTTAAGAACCAAGGGGAGGAAGACTTAGGGAAACAAGGATGAGATCATGAGGGTGCAGGGTCCTGAAGTGACAGACAGCCTCAATCGCAGAGACCCAAACACTCAGAATCTTCTCAGTCTCCAAGGTCAGCTCATCTACTGCACTGAAACTCACCTTGGTGGGTAACATGCAGCTGCTTGCTAATTCTTTTCAGCCCAAAACTAATTGAAGAGAACTGTTAATACTATGAAGAATTCATTCCCACCCTTCCCTTCCAGGATACTATTAAATATGTTCATCTTCCACAACATATTTTAAAAAATCAATTCGTATAGTAATTTAGAACATCTGCTGACAAACTTCTATTTTGATACGAAATATTTTTCAGATTTTCCTAATTTGAAAGGCAGTGATAATAATCACAAGAAAGATCTAGACTCCTTCTATGGCAGGCAAACTGCAATGCACTTTATGTCAATCATCTAATTCCTGCAACTAAAGAGGACATCAGGAGTTAATGATATTACCCTTTTGCAGACAAGGGCAACAGGCTTACAGAGAAGAAGGAACCTGCATCTATTAAGAGCTCCCTTTCAGAAGTCAGCCCTCTCCTCTTCAGAAAGACCTGCTTGACCCTCAGTTCAAATCATGAAGGATTTCATAATACCTTCCAGGAGGACGTCTAATCATGTCAGCTAGCAGTCCTCCCTCCTCCAATCAATCACAGCAGCTTTCAGGAGCAAAGGGGCTGCATCACCCCAGAGCATCCTCCCTGAGAATATAACGTACCAATTACAGTCACCCAAAAATGACTGCGGGGCTATGTCACTTATCTTCTAAAGGCAAAATACTCCAGAGACATTCTCTGGTCAGTTCCTCCAAGCCTGCCTGAAGTGGAAGAGAAGCAAGAAGAGGAGAAAGGTTTCAGCGGATACTCACTGCTCCCCAGGGCCCAGTCCTCCACTGGTTTCCTCCAAGCACGTGGGTGCGGCTAGGGTTGGGACTCCTGGAATTAATGTCCTGGTATTGGTACGGGTGCTGAGCTGAGCCACTGTTTGGGGTCCGCTGAGGGCATGGTGACATGGAACAGTCCTGGTCTGTTTCTGGGATATAGTCCGGGTCACACTCACTCCGATCAATCACGTGGTCACTGTAGTTGACACATACCACTTGCCGGGTTGCCCTACCTTGCCCACATGTTACAGAGCACTGTGTTGAATGTTCAGAGAGAAAGAGTCAGTCATTTGGTGGTCAGATTGACATTCTTAAATGTACATTTTTATTCTTCCCAGCTGCAGCCACACTTCCGTTTCCCCTGTGGACTCCCTCAACCAAGGAAGTTCCTCTTCCCTTGCCAGGATTAATGCAGTGGTTATCAGAGGGGCTCTTGTTTCTGATTCAACAAGCCCCAGTTCAAGGTGCTGCCATCCTATCCCAAAACATTACCTTTTGCACCAGGTCCACGAGCATCTAAGCATCCACTTGATAACAACCCATTCACTTAGAATACTGTGACTCCACAGGTTGACTCGCCAGGCCCTGTATAACAGAGTCGCTGACCACTTTCCTGACTCATCTTCACACACAGCACTTGATGCTTCTTGAACATGCCAAGAACACTCCCACCTCAGGGGTCTCTTATCGCTGGATCATTTGCTGCATAGAACTTTGTCCTTTCACTTAGATTCTGCTCAATGACAGACCATTTCTGACTACTCACTGAAAACTGTCACATTTTTATGACATTTACTCTGTTGGACATTTTTCTAGGATGTTTTAGTGCCTGTTGCTATATCATGCTTATTTTTTGACTGGAATAATCTCTGTAAAGCAGAGGCTTCGCTATCCACTCTTTACTGCTCTTACGCTAGTAAGTTCCCATAGATAGCTGGTAAGTAGACATATACCTCTGATAGGAAGCTGAACTGATGGATAAATGTGTTGGTAAATGGACAGATGGATGCATAAATGATTGGCGGTTCAAAGCATGAAAGTGAGATTATCTACCACTTATTATCTCCTTTCTGCTAAGCTTTTAACCTATACAGTTTCCAAGAATCCTAATGGCATGTATTCTTTCTGATCTTCTCTAAGAATAGAGGAAAAATGAGGTTCAAAGACTTTAACTGGATTCCTCAAAATCATGCTGCCAATAAATGACAAGGTTTGGGTTTCTATGCAGCTCTGCTTGACGCTACAGCTCGTGTCTCACACACATACCCTGATTCTTCCTGAGATGCTAATCTTCATTTTCCTCAGGCCCCTTTTCACTAGCCTAAGCTATGATTCAGAGTCTAGGAGTGTTGCAAGACAGGAAGCAGAAGCTTCTTGAAGCCTAAAATTGTCTACTTTAACAAAAACCCACAGATGGGCTTGCTCGCACAGGATTCTGGATTCAGGGCACTGAAAGAGGGTCCTCTTGCTCACTCCTGGCAGAAAGCCAAAAGATGTTTGCCTTTGAGAGACCTTAGGATGCAGGTCAGTCAAATTTAAGTCAGAGTCATTGCAATAGTCTCCTTTCCCCTTCCCTTTAGAGAGTTCTGAAAGTTTTCTATATACTTACTGGATTCAGTGCAATCAGCTCCTCAGACAGGGACTCAAGCCAACTATAAATTGACTTACACATTTCCTTGTTTAAATATGCATTCCTTGCATGTTCCACTAAAATTCCTTCCATGCTTTATCCAGAAGCACACGTGTGGAACAGAACTATGTAACCCACCTACTAAGTCCAACTTTCAAAGAGTGCCCATTCACATTATGGGCCCCTGAACTCTTCATCCATTCCATTGACCCATACAGTCCCATTCAACCCCTCACAGTATTGAGCTTACAGAGCTCCAGTCCAGTGCCTTCCAGCGCCCACAGGGTGTCACAGAGCATTCTTCGTTCGCCACAGGCTTCGGCAGGGAGGCACAGGTGGTCTCGTCAGCCACAGAGCCGTCCTCGTCCCGGCAACTGACATATCTCATTCGGGTCCCTTTGCCGCAAGTGGCTGAGCACTGGGTGTTGAAATAAAGCAATATACGCATGTAACTTCAGAAGACTTCTTAGCATTTATTAGCCCACTCTCTCTGGTTCCATCTCTGCCTCCCCTATAGCCCTCTTCCAGCCCGGTTCTTACTGGAGTCCAAGACCCAAATCGCCACTGTGTTCTTGGTACAGTATGTGAGCTTCTCCCTGGTTCCAAGACCAACTGGGAAAGCGGACAAGGTGGTAAATCACAATCCTAGGTGGAAAAGGAAGAGAGTTACTTCCAAGTTAGTGCATACCTAGATAAATGGTCATGGGATGGACGCTGAGGGGCCCATAATGTGAAAGGCCACTCTTTGAGAGTTGGACTTAGTTTGTGGTTTAAATGATTCTGTTCCACACATGTGCTTCTGGATAAGCATGAAAGGAATCTTAGTGGAACATGCAACATACGAAAGAACTAACCACACCAGGAATTCTAAGCATTCAGATTTCTCTATACGTTTCTACAAATCTCACACACCCTCTCAGTCCTAATGTCTTCACTTGCAAAATGGGAGACAACCTAAATCATTTTCTGGGAGCCTTAACATAGGGGAGGGTCTACTTAAGGATTGTGAAAGTCATGTTTATCCATCTGTTCAGAAGGAAAAAGAGAAAACATGGTTACCTAGTATGTGTAGCAAGTGCAGGATAACACTTAAAAATTATTAACTCTGAATGTTTAGAAATTCTCAAGGCTGAATCACATTCTCACATTTCCTGTAGTTTCCTAATCAGAATTTGCTAATCATGAACTTGTTTTCCCAGTGTGCCTCATGATAACACCTACGGCCCTAAGGTCACATCTAGATATTAAAGGTATTTTCAGTCTGACTAGTGCTTAGAATTCATAATGCCCTTCCATTACTCAGACAGAGTTGCTCTAATGAGTTCAGTCATCTGTGAATGGATAATAGTCTCAGATTTACAGATGGGAAACAAAAGAGCACACCTGCTCATAATCATCGCCAGCCTCAGTAGCTGCCAACTGTTCCTTGATTTAATAGGATTCCATCAAATGCCTAAGAGTTGGCAGGCACTGTATGGAAGTGCTGGGGCCTGGCATTGAGTGTGACTGAGGCTTTCTTGCCTCAGAACCTTATACATGGACTGCAGATTCTATTGTCTGGCTATTGTCAGACCTTGCCTATTCCTTTGCCAGTGGTTCAGAGAAAGTCACAGGGGACTTTTTCAAAGTGAAGAATTTATAGAAGAATTATGTAGAAGATGTCCTATGATCAAATGGGAGCTAAACTCCATTTAAAATCTCTAATGGAGGTGCTAAGTCTTTGCTTGTTTTAGATGTCACAGCTAACATTACTTAGGCACTTACCAATCTGGATGTGTGCATGTGTGTGTCTGTGTATGTGTGTTGTTTATATGTGTTAATAAATGTCTGCATGTATATGAGTGGAGGTCAGAGGTGCATGACAGGTGTCTTCTTTAATAATTATTGACCTTCATTTTTTGAGACAGGGCCTTTCAATGAATCTCCAGGGATCCAATTGTAATCCCCAGGCTGGGATTACAGAAAGGCACTGCCACACTTGGCTTTTATATGGGTGCTGGAGATCCTAATTCGGGTCCTTATGCTTGATGGCACAGACATTTCTGTCTAAGTCATCAATTCTGTCACTTAAAACATTTTAAAATAATAAAAATGATACAGGCCACTACCCTTGTTAATTGATCATAAGCAACACAGTGACCATCATCACTATATTTACTGTTGTGCTGAGATTCTTTATCCACAAATAACAAATGTTAAAATACAGCAAACTGAGCATGCTCAGCACTGAGGCAGTCCATTGGCTGTACAAGTCTTTACTCAGTGAGTGAGTTCTAGGAATAGTCTGGGTTCAAATCCCATCTTCGGCAGATATGCAAACTCAAGTCTCTTCACATAAATGATACATAAAAAAGTCCAGACTCACATAACAATAATATGTCAGAAAACATCACACTCCCACAGGGGCTGGGGACAGGGGAAGGATAAGTGTGTGCATGCGTGTGTCCGTGTGTGTGTGTGTGTCTGCATGTATGTAGATATTTGTGCACACATATAGACATTGTAAGCAGATATCTGTGTGCACATTTAGTTACCAACTTTACCAAGTAATATGATATATATCATACAATTAACACTGAAACACAATTATTTGAAATTCCATATAGCAAATTACTTCTTACAAAACACTTTTTTTTTCAAATAATTCCATTTGCTGTTTGTTCACTATATCAATGCACAAAGTCCCATATATCAAGGACTGAAACAACACTGAAGTATGAGGGACAGACTGGGTCTCACAGGCAACAAATTTCATGCTGTTGATGAAGGAAGCGAACCACCCATCAGGACGTATAATCCATGGTGGTGACTGTGAACACTGCTCTTACCTATCCCTTAAAGGACAGTCAAGTGAGCAAGATGCTTTGTCAAACAAAGAGAAGGTGATTCTGAGAAATCCTGCTAAATGAAATTTGTTTTTCTTTTGAACTTCTAAAGAATGATAGGAATGGCTTCACAACCATAGTTCAGGTTGAGTTTTGGATTTTTTTTTTTTAAATTAAAGCTTAAGAGGAAGGTGAAAGTAAAGTAAGTATATTAGAACCTGACTTACTGACCACTACCTTGCAAGGTTTCTCTGAGATGTGACAGCTCAGATGGTTATAGCATTTGCCAAGCATGCAAGAGGCCCTGGATTTGAGATCTAGCCCTACAATGATCAGATGTGGGGGCACACATCTGTAATGCCAACTCTTGGGAAATGGAGGCAGCAGGATCAGAAGTTCAAAGTCATCCTTAGCTACATAGTCAGTTTGAGCTCAGCATGGGCTGTAAAAGACCCTTGTCTCTCAAAACAAAAAGTTAAAAGAAGAAAGATTTCTTAGAGGAATTAGATACTAATTTTCAAATACTAATAAACATTTCCTCATTTTGTCGGTGTTATAACAATGGAATAGAAACAATTTCAAGATCTTTTGAAGCCTAATCTGCATTAGTAACAGTTTCTACATCAGTCTCTTAAATTCAAACAACTGATAAAACAGTAAGCAAAAGTCTGAATTTAGTACTTGCTAATGAATCTATGCAGTGTATACACTCTTGTCAAATTTTAACCAGATCCTAGATCCCATGTAAAAACATCAGTAGGTCATAATAAGTTGAGAAGAGGCACTCAGATGCATACAAATGTTAATGAACTTGAGAAAATAGATAATAGTAAGACCTAGTAAAAAAGAAAGTGTTCTGGGCTAAAGAGATGGCTCACAAGCAGAAGGTCCTGAGTCTAGATCCAAGATCCCATGTAAAAATGTCTGGCAGAAATGGTGGCAGCCTGAACTGCCAGTCCTGGTGGGTGGAGCCTGAGAAATACTAGAGTGAAGCAAAAAGATGTAGAAGCAATCCAGGATGATTCTTGAAGTTACCCTTGGTCCTCCACAGGGCCACACGGTGCTTTCTGAGATTTTATATATATATATATATATATATATAATCAATTTATCTTAAAATACTGTGAAAAAAATCCCCCCAGATAAAAGAATTATTGGGGAACAGTTAAAAGAAAAAGAGATAGTATTTCATTTTAAGAATCTATCATCTTTGTTTTCAACATGTCTACTTCATTATAGGTTTCTATTTTCCTTTTTTGGAGTGTGTGCATGCATGGTATATGTATTTGTATGTTTCATAATGCTGCATGTCTAACTCAATTACTCTCCATTTTATTTTCTGAGACAGGTTCTCTCATTAAACTTGAACTCACCAACACACACAGGCTATGTGGTCAACAAACCCTAGCAATACTGCTCAGTACCACGCGCTGAGTATTTTATGTGGGTGCTGGAATCCAAATGCATGTCTTCATGTATATGCAGGAAGCGCTTTGCTGCCTGAACTATCTCCTCAGTTCATATTTTCCATTTTTAACCATGGCTCCATTTAATCTCCTACAAAAGTTACTAAGTGATTTTTGTGAGCTGGTCAAAGACACCTTCATCACACTTTCTGAATTTGTGAGATAAATTGCTAAATTCTAGAGGGTGAGTAAATAAATAAATAAATAAAATTAAAAGTCAAAAAAGATACAAAACAACCAACTTTTGTTATCCACTGAGACTCAAAATCTAATTACATATATAATAACTAGAGAAAAATATAACCTGCGAAACAAAATATTAGGTCCTACTATATGATACATAAGTAAGCCCAGATTAGTGAATCCGCCAGTTGCTCTACCTATATGTTTGGGTTATAGACTCTTTCGATTTTCTTTGAACCATTGGCAACTGGGAGACAGGGGACTCACCTGGGTGTCAGTTGGTCGAGTTGCTGCGTTGCAGTCATTGTCATTTACCACTGACATGTACATCCCAGAGATGCACTTCACTGCCCTCAGCTGGTATCCCTGTCCACAGGTGACACTACACTGGGGGGTGGAAATGAGACAAAACTTCAGCAAATCTTCTCCTTCATATACCTGCCCCACAGCATCCCATAGCAGTGAGTAAGTGGGCTGGCAGCCCCCAGGGAGATTTGGCAGAAGTAGGCAGTCCTGCTCCAGTGAAATTTAATACTAATCAATTATTATAAAGACATTACAGTTACATCTGTCTTCTACTACTAGCATTACATTTGCAGGGTTCAACTCTTTGACTGAACTCCAGGAGAAATCACAACCCATCTCCACTACTTCCATACTTTCACGCTTTACCCACCAGGGTGTCAAGAATAGAACAAGCATTTAGCAGACTTCTGTGATCTTATTTAACTCCTGAAAAAAAAAGTCTCAGGAGATAATTGAAATTTGCATTAATATATTTTTACATAGGATACTCTTTGTAATATAATATTAGATATTGGAAACCACACAAATATGCAAAAGCCAAAAGTGAGTTAAATGTATTACAATGCACAGATAGCAAGAGACTCCACACAGTTGCTATGAGTTCCCTATTACAGTTACAGTCAAAGAAACAGGAAACAGAAGGGCAATGTTACAGTTAAGGCATAGTTGAACTGTAGGGATTAAAGCAGTCACGAAGCTGGCAAAAACTGATAAAAATTAACTGTTTTGGAACTCTGTTTAATAATTACAACAGTGATGATAATAACAAGAACTTGCAGCCACCAGGTGAGTAAGTAATGAAGTAAGAAGCTGCCAAATTTTGATAACAAAGCATGATGGCATTTTTGCTTTCCCAGCTGCCATCTTATATATTTGTCTCATTGCACATAAAAATCTTCCCAAGATAGTACACAAATGAAGCTACACAGACAGTCTCAATGCATCTAAAAAGAAAAGAACACAAAACATCATCTCTGGGAACAAGGAACCAGTGACAAAGGCATAAGTATAAAATTGTAAAATTAAGCAATAAGGTAAAGAAGAGATCACAGCAATATTAGAAAACACTTTGAAGAGAATGAAAATGAAAACAAAGAGAAGAAAATACATAAGAAGCAGTGAAAGCAGTTTCACAGGGCTATATAGATAAGAGAGATCTCAGAGCAATGACCTAACACACTACCTTAAAAAACAAAAGAACAAACTAAACCCAAAAGAAGAAAGCAAAGATTAGAGTAGATGTAAATGAAGTGCAAAATTTAAAAAAAAAGATCTCTGGGGATGTAGCAAATGGTAAAAACATGTTACCATGCATAAAGTTCTAGGTTCAATTCCTAGTGCCAAAAAAGAAAGAGTGGATAAAATATGAGTGGATTTATAAGACACTGAATTAATAATCAAAGATTTCTCAGCAAAGCACTCATGAATTTTACTAAATATT
The DNA here is from genome assembly GCA_023101885.1 of Typhlomys cinereus. Lineage (NCBI taxonomy): Eukaryota > Metazoa > Chordata > Mammalia > Rodentia > Platacanthomyidae > Typhlomys > Typhlomys cinereus. The sequence continues at coordinate 1,671,984 of JALPQD010000230.1, read as the reverse complement.
AAAAGAGATACTGACATGTAAAGAGATTTAACATTTAAAGAGATGAAAACATTTCGAATACTTCTAGAGAATGGAGAAGGAGGGGGGGGACTGTGACTGGCCCATTCCACATTAGTCTTATCTTAACATCAACACCAAAGGAAAGAGAAGACAGACCAATAGTGATTATAAATAAAGTTGCAAAGGTCGGTAGGGGGAACCTGTTGGAGGGGCTCAAGGGAAGTGGAAGAGCAAGTAGTGGTGAATAGGATCAAAATTCTTATATACACAATTGTCAAAGAACAGATACAAAATTTTGAAAGAATACTAAAAGGATGTCTGTTATTACCTCTGGTATCTAGCATCATACTAGAAGTTCTAGTTAAAGAGTTAGGAAGACAAATAAAAGTTTTCAAATATGCAATGTTTCCTACATGCAGGTGCCACTGCAACAAATGCAGGACAATTAATGGATCCATACAGAACTTATTGTAGATAATAATCAAATTTAGAAAATTTCAAATATATATACACCACAGAGAAACAGAGAGAGAAACAATCAAATGTTTCTATACATTGATAGTAAGCAAACACAAGAAAGAAATTAAAACAATTATTCCGACTATATATTACACAATCTTAAAGAATAACCTAGGAAAATGTAAATGAGAATGTGAAAGACTTATACACTGAAACTCTAAAATAGTGTTGGGAAAAAAATAGAAATATCAACAAATTGAAGATACCACATGTTCCCAGACTGAAAGATTTGGGAAGGCTAAATTGGCAATATCATCCGAAGTAATCCCAACTCCATACAATTCTGATCAAAATACCAATGACCTAAAGACATGAGAATGCTTATCCTTAAATTCATGGTGTGAGATCCTAAAGAAGCAAACACTATAGAAAAAGAAGGATAAAGTTAGAGGACTCATCCTTTCTATTCCCACATTTCTAACAGTGACTGAGTAATGCCACTCTTATACAGTCCTGCATATAGACTAAAGGGGTAGAATTCCCTATCCAGAAATAAACCTCGACATCTATGGCTAAGTGATTTTCAACAGGTATGCTCAAAATCCAGGCGGAGAAAGAATGTCTCTTCAATAAGCAGTACAGGCAAAGAATTATGTTAGACCCCCATCTTATACCACATTCAAAAATTAACTAATTAATTTGAATATTATCTGCAATAAGTTCTCTATGGATCCATTTAGGTATTGGCATCCTAAATCTCAGTGTTCAAACTATCAAAGAATCCACAGAGAGGGAAAAATCCTGAGCCAGAAATCATCATGGAATCAGACTTGGCCATGACCTACCTAGTTACTATGACACCATGGGCAAAGGCAACAGAATATTAAATAATTGCACCTTTGATATCCATCAAAGGACACTATCAACAGAGTAAAAAGGCAATCAATGAGAAGGGAGAAAATATTTGTAAATTTTATGGCGGATAAAAAGGAAAATTGGAATCTGGAACATAAAAAGAACTGCAATGGAGCAACGGCTCCATACTTCTCAAACAACTGGACTACAGAACCAGGAAAAGGAGGATTGCTAAATGCACAATGGAAAAAGGTACATTTAAAAATGTTTCAAAGGGTATTGGATTAATTCTTGAGACAGAGTCTCATGTTTCTTAGACTAGTTTCAAGCTGTCTATATGACCAAGGAGGCCATTTAACTTCTGGTCCTACTATTTCCACCTCCTGAGTGTTGAGGTTTCAGGTGTGGGTATTATCATTCTTGGTTTGTGATGTTGTGGGATGTAACCCAGGGATTCATACATGCTACAAAAGTATTCTACCAACTGAGCCACATCCCTAGCCCTAAGAAGATCATTTTGTTTCAATATGTTTTATCACAATATCAATCTTTTTATATGGATACAGCACTTTGAACAGATGTTTCTTCAAATGAATGGGAAAAGTACATGAAAATTGCTTGACATCTTTTTCCATTAGGGAAATGCAAACCCATAGTAAAGTATTATTTCACACTCAGTAGGAGGACTCTAATTTCAAAAAACAGAAATGTCAAAATGACAAGTGTTGACAAGGATATGGGGAAGTTGCATATTGATTATGTATTGCTGGTAGTCATGGAAAATTGCACAGTCCTGTATAAAATCACTTGGAAGTTAGAAACCTAAACAAAGACTCTAGGGTCCAGCAATTCCACTCCTACAGAATTCCCTAAAAGGGAAATCAAGTACTGAAATACATACTTCTTCCCAGTAAAATTCACAGTTGCTAAAAAATGGAAACAACCTAACTGTTCATCTTAGATGAAGGTAGACAAACTGTGCTTTATCCATACAGCGGAACATGATTCAGCTGCTAAAAGCAGCAAAGCAATGGCATACATACAGTAGACATGGTTGTTGTAAGCTTCATGCTGTATGAATGTCGTCAGCCTTAAAGAGCCATATATCACATACGACCATCTCCATGAAATGCCAGAGTATACAAATCTAGGATGTGTATTCGTGGTTTCTAGAGCTAGGGGAAGAGGAGAGTGGTGAGTGATTGCTGAATATACTTAGGGTTCTTTTCAGGTTGTAAGAATGATTTGAAAGAGGCCAGAAAGATGGCTCAGTGGTTAAAAGTACTTGCTATTTAAATCTGATGATCCAAGTTCTATTCCCAGGTAAAAAAGCTAGATGTAGCGACATGCATCCAGCTCTAGGACTCCTGTGGTGAGATGGGAGGCAGAGGCCAGAGAATGGGCCAGAAGCTCACTGGCTACTTGGTTGGAGTACATTGTGCAGAGGCAGAAATAAGAGGAGAGACTGTCTCAGAAATGAGGTGGAAGGAGAGAATTGATTCTGGAAGAATTGTCCTCTGACCTGTGCATATCTGCCACGGGACAGGAACCTGCATTCGCATGCACATGCACAAAATGTATTAACTGAAAACTGTTGTTTGGAAACTTGGTGAAGGTCACTGGTTCGTTCTCTTTAAAATGATTCATTTTTAGTCCTATGACTTTCTACTCAATTAAAAATCCCAACGCAGACATTAAAAATTGAACAAAAGAATTGCTGTGTGCAATCAGAGATGTATTTTGTTTCTTCTCTTTATATAGCAGATTTTATAAAAGCTTTCTTAGGAATATTTATGACTCTTGAAAAACATCTTATGAGCTGTCTCCCTGAATTGTGTGACAAAGAGAGACCAAATCTCTGATAAGAGATGGGCCAAGATGTTTGGGATGGACATTGATTAAAAAAAATAGGTCTATCAATTTTAAGAGATGGTATATCCACATCTTGACAGTGACCTGAGCTGTGGTCTCCAACTCTATCTAGCCCCAGATGTAAATTTTGGAAGATAAAAGTCTTCTTCTCTATATTCAGACAGGAGTAGCCAGTGGACTGAGGGACCGGGGGTGTCTAAAAGGGAATATTCTAGCACAACAGTGACAGTGTAGGTATCTCAGAGGTCCAGGATGCTACCACAGAGCTGCCCTGTGGAGTGCAGGCAAGTTTGGAAATGACGGCAGAGACTAAGGGCCCAAGTAGCATCGCTGTGGCTGGTCAGCAGGCAAGGAGCTGTTCTTTAAGAAGTTGCGTAAGTGACAGGAGACAGCTGCTCTGCTTTTGCCGGGAACTTGGAGTGCTGTTTAAATAGAACACAGAGCTCTCCCTGCTTCTATATTAGGAAAGATTGGATTCCAAGAGCAACCCCGAGCCCCAGAGAGTCCAGTTCCTGCCTTCAGGAACGCTGAAGACAGTGGACTCTATCTACTACACACACGCTGGAGATCAGGGAAAGATCCTTCCAAGTCCGATGAGGCTGCACCCTTTGATCTGATTCATTATATTTGAAGAAAACCAACTTGCTTACGAGAGGAGAGCTTTAGATTTCCTGACAGTGGCAGCCAAAATACCTCTTTCAAAATCACAGCCCAGTCCCTTCTGCCAGAAGGGGGTGGCTCAGGTTCACACACCCACAGAAGAAGGTTGTCTCTCCCCAGACTTGACATGCATGGGCTGTGAATTTGCTGAAACACCCACGTGCAGTTTAGACCAACAGGGGGACCACCTACCGTGGGGCCACAGTTGGAGTGGTCAGCCCCAGCAGAGCGAGACGGTTAGCTGTGTGGTCCCTCTGCTGGACGTAGGCCACTCCAAGTGTGGTGAACCCCCCCCCCCCCCCCCCGTGGCTGGAATGCCCCTCGGCAGGCACTCTCTCCAGATAGCAGGGGGGGGGGAGGAGAATGCTGTGGAGAATCTTATCGGTTCAAAATACCTGTCCCCAGGGACCCGCCTGCCAGGATGCACATTCCGGCTGCTGACAAGTCTGCATGGATTCTGGCTTGGCCTCAGGGTCACACATTCTATCATTCAATCGATCTTCTCCAAACCTACACCAGACTTGGCGGTGCCTGTGTCCTTTTCCACAGGTGACCAAGCACTGGAATGAAAAGCAGAGGCAGTCAGGATCGTTTCTGATCAATGTCCTGGGGCTCAAGGGGGCTGGTCAACAATTAGAACAGGAGGTCCTTTCCCAGGCTGGGCCTCTCCCTTCTGCAGCCTGCAATGTGTAAACACAGCCAGCTTTTCCTGGCTTTCTCCATCCTTTTCTTTCTAGTCCTCCCTTTTTCTGTCTTATCTCCCCCTCTCCCTCCTCCTCCTTTATTTCTACTCATACACACATATTAAAACTTAGAAACCAAAACACTGGATTCACTATCATTTTTATACTTAGATATCATTATACTTTCCTCATATTCAATCACACTGGCCTCCCCATATTTGCCCCTTCTTGATCTCATTCCTTTCTTTCTCTCTCTCTCTTTTTATGCTTTCTTGCCCGCCTCTTTTTACCTCCTTCCCTCCTCCTCCTTTTCCCCCTCCTTCTCCTCTCTCAGTCTCTCTGTGTTTATGGTCTCTGAGCCACTTTCAGACACAGAATAAACTCAAGGAACACCAAGATCCACTGAGAAATAGAAGTCATAATGTTCAAGTTCAGAAGTTAATCATTAGGACTTAATAGTCAGATCAACCTGGTGGTTAACCCTCTATAACCAAGTCATATGATCTTTATGTTTTCATAGCTTCATCTTTGAAATGGGGATAACAACAGTACTTATTGCAGAGGACTGTGATAGGTCATTTAAAAAAATCCAATAAATTATACAGCATGATTTTCTTTTTTAAAAAAAGCTAAATACATCATCATTTTTACTCAACTTATTTTTAAAAATTGGGAAATACTTGAAGAACATCAAAGTAATTGAAAATTGCGCTCTACAAGAGCAAGTATTTTTAACACTTTGTTGTTCTTTATCTGGTCTTCTTATCTAGGGAACTTGAGATCATATTGAATCTACAGTTTGACTTCCCTGCTTCTCTTCCCTCAAGTATTACTTCAGAAACTTGTTACTTAATTTTTGTTTTGTTTTGACAAGAGGGTTTCATCTGGCTCAGGCTGGCCTTGAACTTGAAATGCAGCCAAAGATGACCTTGATCACTTGATCTTCTTGTCTCTGTTTCTCAAAAGCTAGGATTAATCCCCATCGCACTTGGCTGTTACCTAACATGAAAAGGCATGTTGACTAGTATCAGCTATCTAAGTAAAATTGGAGACCACCACCTTCTTTCATCTTTTTCAAACCCAAACATTTAGAGCTCATTCTGGAGTGAAAGCATGAGCCTTTGGTGCTCAGTGGTCCATGAATGTGCTGCTGCACTGCTTCTACCATTTCTGTCTGCAGCATCACTGGCATCCTTTTCAGATTTGTTCCATGGTTAAAGTAAACAGCTACTATTATACCCCATGTGTGAGAGAAGAGCACTGTAAAACGTGTGGCTGTAGCAACTGTGCTTCCCCATCTTTCTGATTTGGCCGGTTAAAAAGGAATATCTGGGGCTGGATAGATGGCTCAGGGGTTAGGACTCTGTCTTGAAAGCAGAAAGTCCTGGGTTGTAAAAAATGCCAGGCAGAAATGCTGGCAGCCTGCACTTCTGGCTCTTGGTGGGTGGAGTCTGGGAAATCCCAGAGTAAAGCAAGGAGATAGAAGCAATCTAGGATGATTCCTGAAGTCACTCTTGGTCCTCCACAGGGACACACAGTGCCCTCTGACACACATGAACACATACACAATAAATAAATAAAATATATTTTTATAAAAGGAACATCTGTTCCTTGCCCACTTGCATCCCAGGAGGGAGTGGAGTCAGCCTTCCCCTTCCCAGAGAACTTTACTGATCTTCGATAGTGCTGGGCTGCTTTAATAATGAATGTGAATACTGGACCTCAGGACAGAGACAGAGGTTCTTTCTCTTGTGGTGCTAGGCATACGAGCACTCAGATTTGCCTGGGGCTTCATTTAAAGCAAGGGGTGAGCAAGACATCAATCTGAAATGCTCAGCTTGGTCCTTTTTGCTTTTTCCCAAGCGTTCTTCAAGTAGTATCCTTGGATGTGTAAGTCAGATCGCTAGCATCTGATTCCCTTATTTGAAAGGTACAAAGACTGGGAACCTCATGTTGGATTCAGGTCTGATCTAGGCTAGCCTGATATTTAAGAAAGCTTCAGTTTCTAGTCAGTCCCTTGGGGTTCCTGAGGAGGGGAGATGAAGAACTACAAGTTCGAAGTCACCAACAGAAAGATGCTGCTGAAGTGGAGGACTGACTAAGCTCGCAATGACTCTGAAGTGACTGGTAAACTGAAGGACCACCATTGAGGGGCAGATGGAGACTCGGAGTTGCTGCTTCCCCGAGGGGTGGGGAGGGAGAAAGTCCCTGCGGATCAGAGGAGACCCACAACTACAGCTGCTGAGATGTCCTAGTAAGCAGCAGTTCCCCTTCCCCCACCCCTGCCTTACCTCTGACCACTCTCCTGACTCCCAGTGGGGACAAGAGATCTCATTGCATCTCTGCTCAGTGACTTTCTCCTGATGCGCACACTTGCTGTCATCCAGGACGTCATTTAGGGTATTGACACAAATAGCCCTTCTCCTCTGGATTCCATTGTCACAGCTTTTAGAACACTACGAGAACAAACAATTAAATAAAAACATCTACTGAGTTTCTTACCAAACATGCCTGAGATCTTTGTAGCTACCTCTTGCCAACTCTAGCTTTATTTGGGGGACTTGCTTTTCCATGCAATCTATTTATCAGGTTTATACTTAAGTTAACATCACCTTATTAGCAGAGGGAAGAAAAACTGGGACATAGAAAAACCATTGGTTGATTTAACATTCATAATTTTTTACACATCACACATATACCCAGCATTCCACATCAATCTTGGGTTTCTTTCCTGCAGAAATTGACCGGGGCCAGACATTATAAATCAACCACAGTTTTCTTTCCATAAAGCCTAAATAGGCTTAACACTATCCTAGAAGAGGTCGCAACTCACTTATCAGACTTAGTATCCAAAAACAGACTTACTTCAGTCCACGCTGAATAGCGCCACCCGCCTGTGTTACATTCTCCTGAGCACTTCTCCCTATTGCTTGGTTTGGGTTGATCGCCACAAAAACTGTCATCGACCTTCTCCGTCCTCCCATCCAGCCTGCTGTATTTGGCACAGTAGATGTCTAAAGTATGGTAACCTAAGCCACACTGGGCGCTGCATTCACTCCTGCTGGCCACGTGCCACCTAAACATAAATATTGAAGGGAATCAACATTTCTGCTAAATATACATGTTATAACCAGCTGGGGGGGGAATCAAATTCTTTTTTCTTTCTTAATTCAAAATAAAATGAAACTCAAAGCCGCAGTCAGTTCCTAAAATCCAATTTCAAGCCAAAGAACCCGTGTATTTTTCTGCCCCAGTACATGGAAGTCACAGAGCTGTATCGGAGGTACTGTCTCTGTGAAGTACCACCTATGATCCGGCCACTCTAAATCAAGCAACCAGAAAGAAAAGAAAAAAATGGGACTCGGCAGAGCAAGGAAAGCAATTTTTATACCATGTGATCCACTATTTCACTTGGAAACACCCTCAGCAGACTCCTTTTGGTATGTCTATCCTACAAAGCTTTCAATGAATAGTCTAAAAATTAATGAGGGTGCACAAAATGGACTATACTTGAGAATTTCAGGTACGTTAAACTCTGTGTATATTATTTGTGAATTAATACCATAAATTTCTTGGAGACAACAGTCATATTCTATACAGGTTCATTGTATACACTTATGAGTATATGTTTTGGTGCATGTGTGTGTGTGTGCATTGATGTGTGTATATATATGTGTATGATGTCACACGTGTGTGCTGAAGCAAATGTGTGTACTGGTGAGTGTGTATATCTTTGTTGGTACATGTGTGTGTGCTGGTGTAGGTATACAGTGTATGTGTTGGTGCATATGTGTGAGCTGATGCATGTTTGTGTGCTGGCGAAGGTGTTTGTATGTATATGAGGGGCAGTGCATGACGAGACCAGAGGCAAACATCAGTATCTTTTCTCAGGTGCCATCCACCTTGTTTTATAAATAGGGGCTTTCACTGGCCAAGAACTGGTTTATGAGGCTAGGCTGGCTGGCCAGTGGGCCCCAGAATCTGTTTTTGTTTTAGCCTCTCCAGCCCTGAGATACACATGCAGGCCACACTGCACCCATCATCTTTACCTGGTTGCCGAGGATTGAACTATGTTCTCTCAAGTCAAGTACATTTTGCAAGGCAAGAACTTTACACACCTAGCTATGTCCTTAGCCTTCATTATACACATTTAAGATAAGATTTGAGTTCATAAGTCCTTGCTATCTTTGCATGCTCATAACTATAATAAAATCATCTGGAACATTGTAGGAATTTAGCATGTACTGATGAACTTTTAATGCAATAGGAATGCAAGCATAAATGTTTACATTAAATAAATAAATAAACAAATGCTCCTTTTGAGCCATCTAAATAAATGGTTTGGATCTATAAATTGATTTCCTCTTAATCTCCATTTGACGTGACTCTACATTGTTAATTCTCCACTGTTCAGGAATACCTGTTTAGAGGAGGAATTGGAAAAAAAAATAGTAATCCAAGTCCTTCACTTGCCAAAAGGTTTCTCTGTAATGTCCAAAAGTAGGTCAGAGTTGACCACTGTACAATGGGTTGTAGAGATTTTTCCAAGTGACTCCAACAGTATTGGGGGGATTTTTGTTCTAAAATGTGAAAGGAGGGCTTGTAAACCAGTGCTTTATCTCATCCTGTCACAGTCCAGGGGGCAAACTCTCACTTCCTGCAGGAAGTGAGGCAAAAGTGTGGACTAATTTAACAGAAGCATCTGGAACTTTCATCTGTACTTTGATTTTTTTTTTTTTGCCTATCTTCTTGTGGCCTTTGTCACTGTTTCCCCCATGGAAAGGTTATTCTTCATCCGGGATATGGTAGGCAGGCCTCCTACCCCGCAAGAAAACAGGCAGCAGCTCAGGCTGCCAAAGTCATTTCCCCGACCTCCAGGGTCTGAGCAGAGATCCCTGAAGACTATGTGGGAAGGTCATGGTGCTACCTTAGAAAAAAAGAAAGTCCTCTCAAAATGCTGTCCCTGTTTTACAGTCCCTTTCTGGACACCATTCTGAAATTCAGGGTAGTTGAGTTCATGCAATTCATTTCATGAGAAATGAAACTACAAATAAAATATTTCAGAAAAGTAAATTCTAGTCTGATATGTTGGCTTATACCTATAATCCCAGTATTTTGGAGGTAGAAGTGGGAGGGCTGTCAGTTCAAGGCCAGCCTGAACTACATAGAGACCCTCCCTCAAAAAACCAAGGGCACAGAGTCCTTGCCTAGATAACATAAATCCCTGGGTTCAGTCCCCAGCACACACGCACACACATATATATTCATGCACGCATGTACATGTACATAAACACAGCAGCAATAACAAAACCTGACAAAACTCGTATTTCAACGTTTTAACAAGTAGAAAAATGTGCTATGTAAGGGTAGTGGTGGATTTGGAATTAAGGGATTAAGTGATTTTGAGAACTACTGGATTAAACAGGTTTCTATGCTATAGATCTTCCTAGGCCTTCAGAATATTGCTGGGCCTGATGAATGTCCACATGGGGAAAGGGGATATTAGGAAGGACTTCTCCAATGTGTGGCTGACCAAGGGTCATTTCACAGAACAGAACTGTGACCAACAAACAAGGTTCGGAAGAAGCTCTGACCAAACCCTAACCATCCCCTTGCCAGTCTCTTAGTTTTGTACTCAGCAATTTGGCCACCATTGGCATAAGCCACAACCATTGGGTTACCATTAATGATTGTCAGGTGGCCAGAAAAGACATGCATCTTCTTTAGGTTTGGTTTGTGTCTCTGTACTTTCAGTGGACAACTTTATTTTCCCAACATCAGAGGAAAAAAAAAAACATTAAGAGAGGCATTTGTATACCAACTGAAAGCAGCAATCTTCCATTGACTTGTACACTGTTTTTTACTGCTCACTTTATAATTCTACCCACTATGGTTGTCACTTGTACCAAAAGACATCGATATGATCCCTTCACCATCTCATCTTCAGTTATCCAGAGATGTTATTGCAATCAAACCCTCTGCCTTCAGCTGCTGTCTTTAATTGGTCTACATCATGTTTTAAAAAGAAGTAAATGTTTTTAAAAGTTGACATTAAATAGTGAATTTAGAATGGCACGTTGGCCTATCTACTGTATGAAATGAAAAGATTTTAGTGCCTGGCTTTACCTATGTATTCTGGAATGAATGAAAATGAAAATCTAGAGTACGAGCTATTTAATCAGCAAAAACTTGGGCATGCTTGAATGTTGGCTCTTGTACTTATTAGTAGAGAGACCGATCAAATGACTTCATATCACTGACCCACAGTTTTCTCACCTGTGAAATAGGGCCATTTGGGGGAAAGAAGAAGGGCAAGGTGTATGAACCATTTAATATCTACTGAAAGGGCCTCAAGAAAGGCAGCCATTATCATTATTACAATGCTACCACTTCCGTCTTCCAAGCAACTTGTCATTTGCTCATCATGCAATCTTTTGCGGTGCTAAAGATCGAACCCAGAGTCATGACTGTGCTACATTCTAAGTTCTTGGTTTTATGGGACAGGGTCCCATTGTATAGTCCAGGCTGACTTCAGACTCTCAGTCCTCCTGCCTCCGCTTCTATGCTTCTGGAATTCCAGGCATGTGCCATGATGTTAAGCTACAAGCAACTCTTAAATGTATCAGCCATTGAGAGGAAACCTCCCCTGCCGTTTTTGACATAATTCTACACAATGCCTTTCTGAACTGAGTCTGACTTGTCTTTACGTTGACATTAGGTTTGTAAGAGCTGTGGGAACATGATGGACAATGGCTTCCAATGCAAGAGAAGCTCAGAAGGATGTGGGGGAGAGGAGGTTAGCAGATAGGCACCACCACACACTAAATCTCGGCTCATTTTGTCTTTGCTCAAAGTGGAAAACAATCCATTCCCCGAAATAGCAACTTAAAATGATTATCATTATCTCCACCCTGCAACAGGTGCTTCTTGCTAAACTCTGAACAGGGTCGTTTGTTTTTTTATTGGTCACATGCTATGTCTTGAAAACGCTTCCCACAAACTTGTCTTCTTTGCTGTCATCAGAGCAAACTCGGTGGTGCTGGCAGTGGCCCCACACTGTCGGCGTTTGTCATTCGGGCCTGTTCTGATTCGCACAGTGGAGGAATAACACACAAGGGGTCCAAGTAGGAAGGTCACTGAAATGGGTGGGGCCGAGGTCTCTTCACATAGGAAGGAAAGCCTCATCAAGCGGAACAGATGAGCAGCACAGACAACACTTTGCAAGAAAGAAAACAATTTCCTCCCAGGGTTTAAGCTCAGGAGCTCTAGGGGTAGATGGGTCGCATTAAGGCCTCTGCAACTCTAACTAGCTGTGCACCTTAAGCATTTACTTAAGGTCTCTCAACTTCATTTCCATTATTTGCAAGATGATGACAATACCCTCCCATCACCATGGTATCTACAAAATTAACAGTCTGTTAATTTTAACAATTGTATATAAGACAATCGAATACTATAAAAACTATCCAATTGAAATGGGGACATTAATGGGATACTATGAAGGCATTAAAAACAGTTCCTAGCTTAGTGATACTCTATTTCAAAGAAGAAGATGTATGGGCTTAACTCAGTGGTAAAACATTTGCTTCAATGAAGGGATCTCTAGGTTGAATCCACAGAGCCACAAGAAGAAACAACCCTAAAACCCCAACCAACAAACCAAACAAGAGTTCAGTTTTGAGAAATGACTGACTCTTACCATAACTACTTGCGGAATGGAAGAAAATCTAGTGATAATGGGACATAAGGCATTGAATTTAGTGATCAGTGAGCTTAACAGTCACTTACCCCCAACTTTCTGAAAGGAACTTTATTTAGAACTTAACTAATTTAACTCAATTTAACTGAAGCAACCAGCCTCATATGAACCCTACTTACAAGAATACTTCAAACCACTGCCTAGAGTTTACATACCTACCTTGTTTCACAAGAACTTTTCTCCATGCTTGGCAAGCCACCGAGCAAGGAAATCAGTGACAATGCATAGAGAAACCCTGTGGCATGGTGGAGAGATCCTGGATTTGAACTCAGAGCCTCAGATCAGGATCAGCAGAGATATGACACATGTCACCACTGAACCTGCCTCCTTGACAGAGATAGCTAATTGATCACAGCATTCTTTTCTCTGAAATCTTCAGAGGGCTTTGCAATCTGTACTCTGTATTACAGGTAGCTAACACCTCGGGGTTTTACCATGGAACCTAACACCTGGGGTTTTGGAAACTTCAAAATCTTAAGCATTCACTCTGCTGCTTATGAATGAAGAGAGACCTTATCAGATTCCCATTCTATGCTGATAATCTCTGCTGCGTTAAAGAATGACAAAGGGGCCATTCCCTTGACCTGCTGTGACCTGGCCTGCAGATTGCACAAGACAACCCTCCGGCCATTGAATATGACATGGTAATCAACATTGCTAGGCAAAGGGAAACACCTTCAGAATTTTCCATGCCCTCAGCATTTCCTGTCTTAGATAACATGTCTTCCTTAAATAAGGAATTGCATGGATACCTAGACATTTCAGCTACATGGATTTTCTTCATGTGCCTCCCATGTCTCTGCTTTAGGGCCCTGAACTTGTAGTGTACCTGGAACTTCTTTCACTGAATAGTGTGCACTCTGGTTGGTTAGAAAATATGCTGGATAGTCTACTATAGGCTTATGTATGGCTCAGTAATGAGACCGATACCTTATTCAGCGAGCTGTGGGAGATCAAATGAGAATGCTTTCTGACAAGTGTCCTGCTGGGTTCATTATTTTTAATTCTTAGGAGAACAAGAACTGCAGAAATGGCTTGAGCTTGTGTGAGGGAAACTGCAGGAAGGGTGACTGAAGAACAAGTCTCCTCCCTCACTCCCACCCTCACTGCAGAAAACTTCCCACCAGCCCAGCTAGCTTGAAAGGGTAGACCAGGAAGAAAACAGAGGCCGCACCTCAAGTCACAGTCGGTGCCGCAGGGTTCAGTGAGGGGTCCTGGCAGGGTCAGCCGGTCGCATCTTTGATCAGAAACAATAAGCTGATCAGATTCTCGGGTGCAAACAGCTTTCCGTCTCCGCTCCCCTACACAGAAAGGGGGGAAATTATGTTGATGGCATGAGTTATTCCATAAGTTACTATGGCCAAGGACCTGTCAACATTCTTTGTAAAAGGCTAAATAAAGTTTGTTTCGATAGCCATATGATCTTGGTCAAATTTAGCACCTCTGCCACAACAAGGCAAAAGCTGCTGTTCACAGACAGTGCAGCAACACACTGGCGTGAACACATTCTAATAAAACTTTATTCTAAAAAAGTGGTAGGCTAGAATTGGCCCCGTGGAGTTTGCTGACTATGACTGAACAAAAGAAAACAAAATAAATGTCATGTGGTACTAAAGCTATATCTCTGGAAAAGTGAAGTGGCAAAGTTGACTTCATACATATGTACAAACCTCTTAGAGGAAGAAACCTAACATGACTTGACTTTCTTAGAAAGCTGCAGTTGCCAGCCCCAAATGACCAGAAAGATTCAAAGAAAAAAAGAGGAAGAAGATAGTTGAAGGTAGAAAATGAAAGGTTAGCTGTTTGTATGCATGTGAGTGTTCTTTAAAAAAAAAATAGGTAAGTATATAAAATAGACATTTAGACTCCTCAAACCACAAAGTTGAAACTCTAAGTAGATACCTTGGCAGGGTTTGCTGCATGCTTGCCATGGCCCGTGGCTGTCCCAGTAGAACTGCTGTGGCTTGTCATCGATGGGAATATTGAACGAATATCGCACATCAGGACTCTGTAACTTGCCCACAGACAAAACCTACAACGCGTGGACAAAATGGAGAGAAGTTTGCGAGACTGAGATCCCAGGAACCGAAGAGCACTGGGTGAGCAGCGAGGTTTTACCTGAAGTGTGAGCTCTTCCTGCAGCGGATCGGTGGAGTTAAGTCTTTCCACAACATTGTCCGATCCACTGTACTCAATCACAGTGTTCCCCAGGCGTATTTCCCTTTTGGACATGGAGACAACGAAGTCTCCATTGAGCAAGAATTCTCCTCTACTGTTTGATAAAGCTGTAGATGAGAAAAGAGAATCGGTTGACCTGCTGCCATTGAGTGGCAGGGTTAAAAAATAAAGGGACATTTTGGCAGGTAGAGGAAGAGGCATCTAAGCCAGACCATGAGTTCACATTCTCAGATACCAAGTGCTGGCTATGTGCCCAAAGAAAAATCAGTTTCCCTCTCTGACTCCAATTCTTTATTTCTAAAATGGAGACAAAGAATACCCACTCATTATGGTGCCTACATAAACTAAGAGAAACCTAACAGAAACCTGCAGCTTATTTTAGGGTATCCACAGTTCCAGTATTACAAACAAAGGTAGGAGTACTATGCTATTTATCTCTTTCTCTCTCTCTATCTGTCTGTCTGCCTACCTATCTATCGATCTATCTATGAATGACATGTATTATAATTAGTTGAGCCCATTTTTGTCTTGTCAAATCTTTCAGCTCAACAATTTTGAATTCTGGTTTGGCTCAGGGGTTAAGCCTCCGCCTTGCAGGTGGAAGTTCCTGAGTTCGGATCCTAGACCCCACGTATAGACACCAGGCGGAAGCGGAGGCGGCCTGTGTTTCTGGTCCTGGTAGGGCGGAGCCTGTGAATCCCCAGGCAGAGTAAACAAGGAGGAGGTAGAGGCAGTTTATGGTGGTTCCCGAATTCGCCTGTGGTTCTACACACACACACACACACACACACACACACACACACACACATGCACGCACACACGCACAATTGAATAAATAATAAAAAAATTAAAAAAACAATTTTGAATTCTATAAGTATACAGTCAATATGATGGCCAGTACCATCTGTCCAGTATGACCCCTGAGATAGGCTACCCAACATGGTTGGAATGAGCCCCCCCTTCCAGGCATTCTATTGTGCTCTCCCATACTGCACAGACTGTTGAAATCACCATGATATTGAAGAAATGATGGAAGGAGGCTTCCACAGCTGATTAATGATGCTGTGGCTCCGCCTTGCTGTTCCTTCAATGCCTGTCTTGGGAAAGACCAGCTGCCAGGTTGGGAGAATGCTCATGGGGACGGAAGCCTCCTATGATTATCAGTGAGGACCCTGGGCCTTCTGGCAAAGGCTTCTGAGAGAAGCATCAAGAAGCAGATGATCTTCCAGCCCTGGTGGGACCTCGGATAGCACCACAGCCCTGATTGCTATGGTAATTGAAATCCTCACCACCAACTCAAGCCAGAAATACCCAAGGAGCTCTGCTGCTTCCAAATTCCAAATGCAAGTAACTGAAAGGGTGTGAACTTACTGCATGTTGAAAGAACCTGTTACCTAGTAAAAGCTTCACACACCTAATAGCTCCTGTGTAGTTTCCCCACATTTGCTGTTTCCCTGCCTTAAATGTTCTGCATGATGCTTTGTTTAGGTGTAAATGAGAACAGAAGTCCCCACAGATCAAAGACACTGGTTTAATTGTTGCCTAGTCCCAGATTTTTAAGAGCACACAGTAGGCACTCACAAAAAAGACATTTAAAAAAATGAATAAGTCTATTCAAAATTCTGTAAAAGACGAGTCAGTGAAGCTACAAGATAATATAAAATTGCTTGAACTAAGTGTTTTAAAATACTGACACAATGAAGGATTGGAAGATTAGGTCAATTATGGAACCTAAAACAGCAAAATTGATGGCAATAGAAGTAGAAAGTCATTTTTAGGGGGCTAGAAGGAAGGGTCCTAGCAAGACGGTGCTCAGAGGGTTGAGTTTCAGTTATATCTATCTACCTACTTACCTACCTGTCTATGGAGAGGCAGACAGACAGAATGGTAAATATGTAGATTATGTCAATTAACCTGTCTTGGGTGATTATTTCACAATGTACATTTTGACATCAATATATATATACCTCAATTATATATATATTGACCTCAATTGACCTCAAGTATATATAAAATGTATATATGGATATAAAATTTATACATTATATATAATATATGTGTATATATTATATTTACATATTATACATAAAATGATTTATTTGTCAAATATGCCTCAATGGAATAGAAAAAAAAGAATGGGAAAGAAAAACAAGAGTAAGATGATGCAACTAACTGCTAGAAGTATTGTACTCTCAAAGGCAAGGAAGAGTCTGCTAAGAAAGGTAATAACATCTCAAAACTGGCATCTCTTTGTGTTGCCCTGGCTGGCCTGGAACTCACTGTGCCAGCGAGGTTGACCTTGAACTTGCAGTGTCCTCATGCCTCTGCCTTCAGAGTTCTGGGACTGAAGGCATGAGCCACCTCAGCTCAGGAGCCAGAAACTATTTTCTGAACTGACTGGCTTTCAGACTTAATCGTCCAATCTAAACATAAGAGCCTACTTCTTTTTATGGCACATCATTTGATTGGGCAGCTTATGCAAGAATATTTATGAATTACTTGGGCTTTTTTTTATCCTGAAATTCTAGGCATGATCCAAATCAAAGCACTTCGTTTGCATATAAAATAATTTTTTTTTTGCATCCATGTCTGTGCATGTGTTTGTGTGTGTAGCAAAGGGTATTACGTGTATCCAGGAATCATCCTGGATTGCTCTACCTCTTCTTGGCTTTGCTCTGGAATTCCCCAGTTTCATCCTTCCAGGGTCAGAAGTGCAGGTTACCACCATTTCCACCTGGTGTTTTTTTTTTAAATGTGGGATCTGGGATGCAAACTAAGGTCCTTCTGTTTTCCAGGCAGAGCTTAACACCTAAGCCATCAATTGAGCCCAAAATAAATTCATTTTCATATTTTTAATTTTCAAAGTGATCTTTCAAAGTGAAAACTTTTCCTTGAAGTACTTATTATAAAAATTTTGTTTGGGGCTGGAAAGATGGCTCAGTGGGTAAAACACTTGCTTTGCAAGCAGTAGGACCTGAGGTTGAATCCCCAGAACACAGATAAAAGCTGGAGTGTGAGTGCCTGTAAATTCCCTGCTCCTGTGGGGAGATGGAGAGCGAGACCTGGAAACTTGCTGCTCAGCTTGTCTACTGGATGCAAGACAAGATGGAAGGCAAGGACTGACACTAAAGGGTGTCCTCTGAAAGCCACACAGGCACAGTGGCATTCCCACAACCACGCACACACATAAATGCATGTGTGTACATATCATGAATGTAATACACAAACAGGAAAAAAACAAACTAGTCTTTCATATCTGGATCCCAATTCCACATGCTCAACCACTTCTATGCCATGTCTGCTAGCAGATCCTAGTGCTAACATATGGTCTGTGTCCTCATAACAATACCATGAGGCTAACATGTTAAACACTATGCACTTACGAATAAGAAAAACAGGATTGACAGCTTACTAGATTAATATACCAAGACCAGGTGGTGTCTAATCATGGAAATCTGTCTCCAGAGTTGTTAACCACTGAAGTTTTCCAAGAAGAGAATTGGTAAATGTTTGCCAAATGAGCAAAAATTAATGTACATACGCAGTCTTTTGTTTACAAATAGAAACTAAATATGTGTGGGCTACAGATCTTTAACCACTTAGTTTGTTTTTCCTAAAGTGCATGAACATTTCAGTATGATAAGGAACCATTTCGAAATTCACCTTCCTAAGCCCAAAGTTCCAGTTCTTCAGAGGATAAAGTTAAAGGATTGAGTGAGTGATAGGGACCGATGTTCACAACAGGAAAACAGAGTGCTTCTACCCGGATGACTGTTTCCTGATCAGTATAAACCTCAGCCAACCCTGTCTTGCTTGCAGCTCCTGCAGCGCCAGACCCACCAGTTCTGTAAGCCGCAGGGCTTTCCATGGGTCACTAAGTGGGAAAGAGGTTGTTTCCAAGACACCTCAGGTCTCCCACTTACATGGTGACCGCATGATGTGCTGTCAACAAAATCAACCAGTTCAGTGAAGGCTCATGCTAGCTCCCCCCAGCTGATGCTTCAGGTGGGGAAGGGAAATATCACATGCTAGGGGTGTAAATGAAGCAGTCCAGTTGGCTTTTCAATCCAGTGGTCTCTTCTAGATTAACTGCAGGATTCTATTCCTGTGGCCCCAGGCTTCCTCTCAGCTTCTGCTGACCTGGGGACATTTCACCCTTCACTGCATGATCCTTATCTAGTTAATGATGAGCTCAGACTAATACAGGTGTTCAGATGCTGTAAGACCCTCTCTAGTAAATGGCTTGTCTCCAGATTTCTGGATGAAAGGAAACAGCGGTTTTATCATGTGCTGCATCAATTTGTGATTTTCAACTACTACTATCAATCAAGGGAGAGGTATCCTAAATACTAGTAAGTCTCCTTGAAACATCTACCTTCTCTTCCAAAGAGATAGGAACATGGTGGTCGTGCTACAACTCAGCTTTACCCCCAACAAGAAAGAGGAATCTCTGCAAAAGGACGACCTTTGACAGGCTGACTTTCTGCTTCAGTACCCTGAGGAACAAATAGTTTCCTGGAAACTAGAGTCTCCGGCTTGACCTAGCGCTTAATGCGATTAGAGGAGCTAATTTCCTGCGTTGCTTTCCCTCCCATCACACCCATCAGAACCGGGTCGCTGCAAAGACCCTCTCTCCTAGAAACTGTGCCCTCATCAAAACACACAGGAAGAATATGACTTCATTGACCTTTAAACACCCACCAGGGATAAGGATGAAGGTCGCTTGGCAACAGAACACAGCCCCACTCTGCATGGACTGAAGAGCTTCCTGAGTGTTCTGCGAATAGCACCTTGCTTAAAAAACTGAGAGCATCCCAGACGGGATGACAGCAAGCTCTTGCCAACCTCCTGGAGAATAACCGTGAGGATCAAAGGCTCTGAGGTCTCAGTTTCCACACCCGATGGACAGTGATCTGCAATCAGTGCTCCCACACTTTGCATTTGCTTTCACGGACACTTTTTTGGGCCAACCAGTGACTTCTCATCATATTCCACACAAGAGCCATGAGTGGCTCTCATTGTCAGCCCCTGATGACAAATGCTCTTTACTTTCACTTTCCTTCCTTTACAAGGAGATTAAGAAACACCAGTGAAGAAGGAAAAAGGGCCAGAAGATTCTGCCTGATGTTCGCTGATTAAGTTGAATGGATTCAAGGCCACCACATGGACAGAGATTACTTTCCCAAGGAGACTAGGAGAGAATCCTCCTCCTTTTTCAGGAGAAGAAAAGACCAAGTCAGCATGACTTTCAACTCTCAGAAAATTAATTTGTAAAGGACACTTCATCCAGTTCTGCTTGATTTAATTAGGAAGTACTTGGAACATCCAACCACATGCTCAGATTTCTAACTAGAAATATGCAGAAGAACATCTGAACTCTTTTGAGCAGTTTGCAGAATGAGAAATGTGGAATTTCCCAAGAAAGTAATGCAAAGGTGGTTCTCAGAACCTTGCCAAGTTATTACTTATTTGTCTTATTTCAATTCAGGCATGCACACGGGTATGTGTGACCTTTTTTCTTCCTTTGACAATTCTTTTTCTTTCTCTTTTTCTTCTTCCCCCTCTTTTAGATTTTTTTTTTTTTGAACCTGGTCTCAAAGTAGACCAGTTTATCCTTAAACCCGCTATGGTGTAACCAAGGATAACCGTGAACTTCTGACCCTCCTGTGTCTACTTCCTGAGTTCCGGGATTACGGGTATATGTACTTCTGTCTAGTTCATGTGATGCTGGGGATTAGATTGAGGGTTTCCTGCAGGCTAAGCAAGGAATATAAGCTATATCCTTGGCCCCTAACTCTTCACTTTTTCTCCAAAACCATGTTCAATCCATCAATGTATCTAAATTCAAAAGATCCCTAGAATCTGCCACATACCACCATCTCCATCCCTCTTTATAGCACTTCCTTCTTACGCTCTTTTAAAGCATTTGAGATAAAGTCTCCCTGTGAAGCTCAGGATAAGTTCAAACTCAAAATCCCCTAGCCTCAGCTTTCCCAAGTGCTAGAGCTACAAGTATGTACTGCTGTGCTGGGCTCCTCTTGGATTCTTCAATAACTTCCTAACCAGTGTTGAGGTTCTATCATTGATACTCAGCACAACAGCCAGAGTGCACTTTTGTATGTAAATATGTAAATATTTAATGTAAGATATAAATATGATTGTGATGTCACATTATGCATTGCCTCTGTGTCAACGTCCTTAATGATGGTTATATTACCCTAGATGATCGCTCCTTTGTCTGGTTTAACCCCATCTAGGACTTTCTGTGTGCATTCAGCAACAGGAACACAAGCCTGCCTCTGCTCTTTACACCATCTGCAAGGTACTACTTCAAGCCTTTGTAAAGGCTATTCCTTCAGCCTGGAACAAGCGTCCCTGTAATCTGCTCTCTAGTATAAACATTCAACCTCAGGATCCCCATCCTATCCTAGGACTCACAAGTTCCCTTTAGCTGCTTTGATTTCCAATGCTACACATCTTCTTCTAACAGTATAGAGCTTGTTTATTACAGTATTGTTTATTGTCTCACTCCTTCCTTTTAAAAAAATTTAAAAAGAGGCTCCCTGAAGATAGACGTTTATCATGTTTGGTCTGCTTTGTTTATTGTGCTGAAAATAAATGAACAGAGGAAGGAATGGTGACACACAGCAGAAAATGAGTAACAGAGTAATGTATAAGTGAGTGTGATTAGCATGCTTGGCTGAAGGATCACTGTGGATGAATGCATGAGTTCATGCGGACATTTCAAACTACAGATGTACGTTCTAATTTGATTCAGCAAATACTCATTAACTAACTCAGCATGTCCAAATGCTTGGATTAAGCCTCTATAGGCTGCATTCAGATGGATAAATAGAGTTCCTGCCTGCATGTTATAAAAGGGAAAGAACATTGACTTCTCTTTAAAACACTCACTGCTGGGCAAGATAGTCCTCATTGCTTCAGGATCCAAGCATAAGACATGCCCAGGCTCTGTTGCAGGAGGATCTTAATTGCACAAGGTGACCAGCTGAATCCCTCTAGTCATTCCATTATCCACTCCATATCCTTCTTTCTCAGGGCAATAGATAAATTCAAAGTCACTTAATGTGGAGCTGATAAGATAGCTCAGTGACTCAGGCACTTGTAAACCTGGTAACCTGTTTGACCACTGGAAACCCATATGGTGGAAGGAGAGAAACTATAAAAATTGTCCTCTGAACCCCACCCATGTACCATGGTATATATGAACACATGTCCCCCTTTCGGTCTTCCTTTCTCTAAAAAAAATAAGATATTGAAAAATCACTTGAGGAAATTCAAAGGTTAATAAATTGAAGTTGGTTTGGGTTAGGAAAACTTAAAATTCAACACAGGTCCTTGGTGTGTTGTGGTTTAAATAAAAGAATCATATGGATTACTTATGAATTAGATAGAAGAAAAACCAATAACTATGTGATTAAGAATGAGAAATACATTTAAATTCTGAAAAAAAGTCAAAGAATCTACAAAGTAGCAATGTCAGTCATTTTTGTAATGACCTTAGAAAAAACATTTCATCCTAGAACCTTCTGGAAGAAATAGGGGTACATACCATCATAAAATATTAAAAAGTCCACAAGGGGTCTGCTCCTGGCTAGCTCTGGTAATATAAACATTAAACAACACCTCTAATAAAATATTTGCAACTCAGTTATGCACCGGACAGATTTTTTTAAAAAGACTTAATGACAACCATGATTTCATGCTAATCTTACAGGGTAAGCAGTAATACTTTCAACATTTGCACCTTTTATGTTTTTGAGATCCTGAGCAAATCTCTTGATATCGAACAATGTGACTACATAACCCTGGAGTCAATATTCTGAGGGCGTATGCGTAAGAGGCAAATAAGACAGAGCACTTCAAGATCAACTTGTGTCATGAAAAGCAGCTCTTGACATGCAACAGGAAGAAAAGTAGAATCCCTACAGTGGGCGGCGAGTGTGATCCTCACCTAAATAGTTATCATCTTCCGATTTCCCTGAGTGACTGTGCTGCCGCACGTCAATACTAGTAGCACCAGCTGGAATTTGGACGACAATGTTGTAACCTACAAAAAATATTACAGAGAGTCAGGGTTCCGCTGAACGATTCACTTTCTCTAAGATTAAAAGGCAGACAACGAAATTCAATTCCTACCATGAGATGCTTTACAGCCGAGTGGATGATAGGACTTAACGAGACAAAGCTTACTCTCTACATTAATACTTTCATGTAGTTACATGTAGTTAATGATTTTTAAACATGTCTTTCCCCTGGCTCATAGAGGCAGATTCTTACCATAATTCACAGTATTAAATGTTCCCGCCACGGTATTGCATGAAGAATTATCACCACCACAAACTCCACATTTATCTTTCCGGGCTTTTGAATTTAGAACATGATCACATCCGGCTTGCTTTTAAAAGAAAACATTTGAAATAAATGGAAAGTCCTCGAGAGATAATAAAATGACGCTTTTGATGATGTGCATCCAAAAAATGACAGTCCAAATGTTTGTAGTCTGCTGTTCAAAATGGGGTCCTCCAATCTGAAGTCATACAGCATCCTTGATGTTGACTCTCGGGACCCACCTATGCCAGCTGAGTCACAGGTAGCATTTTAACTGGTTCCCCAGGAGCTGCTTCATGTACAGATTAAAGTTTGAGATGGGGGGGTTGAGAAAGCCAGTATAGATATTAACAGAGAAGCTGCTCACCCTCCCCCCCCAGAGTAATGCTGCCATTTAGAAACAAAGCCTAATATTACACTTTCCAGTTTTTCTGGAGAACTTAGAAAAAATCTGATCTGATCCTCAAGGTTGAAATATTGGCTTTGAGTGCCTTCGATTTCCTTCTTCACGTAAACAAGGAGCAACACTCAAGACCCTAGAAGAGAATTCATTCTCCTCCCTTTTGTTTCTTTGTGCACACTCATCTTTGAGGAGAAACCCTATCGGGATAAGGTTGAACGGTCATAGAATGTGTAACGCAAGTTTGAAGGTAGAGGTAAGTAATGTTCTTAGGTGCTCTTCAATCAGATCTTATTGACTAGGAAGTTTAACTGGCTTTGGGGCCATGAGTAATGAATACATACATCAGCTTGGAGCCTGGCTGAGTTAATAATGATTTCTGTCCAGTGAAGATAG
The DNA here is from genome assembly GCA_023101885.1 of Typhlomys cinereus. Classification (NCBI taxonomy): domain Eukaryota; kingdom Metazoa; phylum Chordata; class Mammalia; order Rodentia; family Platacanthomyidae; genus Typhlomys; species Typhlomys cinereus. The sequence continues at coordinate 1,648,370 of JALPQD010000230.1, read as the reverse complement.
CAAAATAATATCAAGCCCTTGAGAAAGCACTATTTTGATGCTTCACATTCTGTTGGGAATTTCTCAGTTTACCTTTCCAGAATAATGGACATGCATGTCCCAGGGCAAAGCATTTGAGGTTAAAGTCAAAGAGACATCTGAAAGAGGTTAGTTTTTCCTCCTAACATCTTATAAGGCTTAACTTTAGGTCTTAGGCTCAACACACAGGAGTAAGTGTGTATGTGATGTCAATAAGTTTAATAAATATTTAAGGATAGGTTTTGTATAGATCCCTACAGAGACTGAAAATACATATAAAAAAATCCAGAGCCTTCAGAGTTTGGTAGAACATACATCCAGTGACACAGATGCTAACGGTGGCCTAGTGACCACACTTTGAGAAATACAGCTTGGCAGTCGGTGCACAAATAGGAGTAGCTGCCATTCTATTGAGGAAGCCATAAACCATGTCTTGGCAACTGCACAAATCTGTGAAAAAAAAATCACCTGGGACTTACCCGGCAAAGGCCTTGAACACAGATATCAGTGGTGTCTTGGCCACAAGGAGTCCCATCGATCACTCTGTCTCGGAGCTGATAGTAGGCTGTGCTCCCCACCACCCTGCAGAACAACTTGCACCGGTCCTTCATCAAAACTAGAGAGGGAAAGCAAGAGGCAGTTGTGACCCCCATCCCCCAGTCTGGCCTCTGTGCCAGTCTGCCAGCCACGGGCTCCCGGTGCCAGGCACTTACTTCCACTATACTTAGGGACCCACTGCACGTTGGGCTGCAGACCATTGATGTTAAAGTGCTTGCCATCGAACTGAGCGCACTGCTCCTCGCGAAAGTCGCGCTTCTGTTTGAGGCAGGGCTCTGTGTTGCAGGACTTAAATTTCATTCTTCGCCCTACACAGTACTTTCCACCGTTTTTGGGTCTGAGAAAAAGAAAACAATAGACACTCAGTCTGATAACCTATTTTGTTGACCGTCACTCCCTCGTGTGTGACGTCCTCATTCCTAAGGAAGTAACTCTGAATGGACAAATGACAGCAAGGAGGGCTCTACATTCCTGGTTTGCATCTTGACTGCCATCAGGCACTGGTTTGGTTCTAGGTTTGCTTTTGTCTTTGTACTAGGCAGTGTATACTTCAATAAGTCAGACAACTTTCCTGTCTCAACACCTGCATCTGTAAAATGGGATGAAGCTAACATGTAGGTCTTTTTTTCTTTCTTTCTTTCTTTTTGCTTTTAAGCTTGTCTGTTAGTTTATTTCTTCCTTGATATAAGGACTCATATATCCCAAGGTCACAGTTAAACATAGGTGTTAACTTGACGGTTGAGGGTTTGAGCTCTGGACACATTTGTGGATAATTAGTAGTTGCATTAAGTCTAGAGCAAACCTACAGGAGATTGTCTAGTTGATGGGGAAGACCCAGCCCATGGTAGGTGGAACTAGGCCCTGGACAGGTGAATAAAATACAGAGAGCTAACCGAGGAAGTTGGCATCCTTGTGTACACTTGGCCAGACATGCTGGTCTGGCAAGTAAGGATTGTCCTTCTCTCAGCTGTTAAGTGGATATGGCGTGGCCAGTTCACTCGGCCCTGGTGTTGATGTGAGCTCTCCTGTCAAGCTGGACCAAGAACTGTAATAGGATAATTGTAAGAGAATAAGCCCCTTATTCCCTTAAGCTGTTTGATGGTAAAAATCACCATCCAGCAACCATGCAGGCAAACTGCGACAGTAGTGGAGGCTGACTTTGGACTTCTGACCCTCCTGCCTCTACCTCCAGAGTGCTGAGAGTACAGGTGTGCCCCACCACACCTGGACTGCTGTCAAAATTTGTCTTTAGGCTACAATGTCAAATCTAAAGCCTGAAGGAATGAAGCCATTTTTATGTTCTCTTTCTCCCAAACACTTGCAGGTTTTGACTTTAAAAAATATGGATGGGAATTGGTACTGCTCTGTCAACAGATTGTCCCCTGTCTGCCCTCTACACCTTGACCCACTCATGAGAGAAGACAGGAACACACGCCCTTCCACAACTTCTTACTCTGCCTCGTCTCATATTCTTTCCTGACAACCACTGTTTTGGTTTGGTTTATTTTACAAATACAACAGGATAAAGGGCACAGGCCCGCGTTTTGACTCACTTAATAGGAGGAGCAGGCGAGAGCACACTGGTTTCATTACCTCTGAGTGGCTCCAGACGGGAGGGCTCTGGTGAAGCACCACTGTGCAAATTTATTCTCGGCATGCAACCCGCTGCATGTCTTTTCCAGATGTGACCCCGGGTAGAAAGTACACAGTACCTCCCCCCAGCTGCCAGCAGCTGGACAAATTCATCTTGAAAATGAGGAAGACCCCAGAACTTGTAAGACTTCAGAGCTCAGCCCACCAGGGCTGGAATGGCTCAGAGTGTGCAACTATCCTAGAACACCCTGGAGCTTAAAGAAAATTTTCACTTTTTTTCTTTACAATGTTCCTCCCCCACGCCCCAGCAATCCTAACTGTAAGAAAAGACTTCTTTTTTTTTTTTGATAGAGGATTTAGGGAATGGGAAACACATCATGGCCATAAAATGAGAGGTCGTAAATATGCTGGATTTGGAGCTCAGTTCCAGTCTTGCCTCTCCCTGTGGTGTGGTTTTATGCTAAATTCTCAGCTGCTTGGAGCAACATCACCCTCTCCCCACTTTCTTTTTGTATATGTACGTGTGTGTGTGTGTGTGTGTGTGTGTGTGTGTGTGTGTGTGTACACAAAGGAGTGTGCGCATACCTGTGGAGGCCCAAAGTTAACATGGGGAATCATCCCGCATTGCTCTATCTCCTTATTGCTTTGCTCTGGGGTGCTGCCTTCAGGGCCAGAATTGTAGGCCACATCATTTCTGCAAAGCATTTTTAGAGGCATCTGGGGGATCTGAACTCAGGTCCTTTTGCTTGTAAGGCAAAGGCTTTAACCTGTGAACCATCTCCCAAGCCCAGTTTTCTTCTTCTTTAAATGAGTACGTATAGTAGTAGATGCAGGAAAATTTTAGCTACGGATACATGTCAGTACTACCTATGACAATGTGATTTGATCTTTCCAGTCCAGCCATTGGTTGACTTGGACACTAAGTCTGGTCATGGCAAAGGAATGTCATACACTCCTGCAGGCTGCTTGGCTCTCTGGAAGAGCCCATCCAGGAGACTTGATGTCACACACCTTTAAATGTGCTCTTTAGCCAGTGACATGCATAGCAAGCGCAGGGCACAGGCTCCTCAGTTACACTTGAGGTGCTGTGCAAGCTACTTGATCCTTTCCACTCACAGAGAAAGCAGCCCGGACTCTGTGCAGGTCTTGCTGCAGATTAGAAGACCTCATCACAGTGTCGGATAAACATCTGGCATCATTTATCATGAGAAGACAACATTTAGGAATGCAAAGTGGTGCATGATGCTGCTGAGTGTGCGTCTGAGCTTTCCCTCATCAAACACAACCAAGTCCACATGCTTTGTAGCTGCTCTGCATACTTGTCACAACTCTCTCATTGCCTGCCCAAAGTAGCCCAGAAGAGATATAGGACAGATGGGGTACTTTTTCGATCAAGCCACAAGAGGTTCAGGGATACTGTTTGCTTAAGGTCACACAGCTAGATAAGAGTGAGAGCTAGAATTCTGGTTCTCACTTTATTTATTTACTGATTGATTGACTGATTGATTTAGATATGCTGTGTTATCCCAGTCACATGATCCAGAGTCACATCACTTTCTTTTTCAAGGCCATTTAGAGATATAACCTTGGTTTCCTGGATACCGAAGTCTCATGCATAAAATAATTACAGATGGCACAAGGAAATCTGATGAGGTCCATGTAACTGTTCATGGAGGGGAGGGAGGGTACTTATTTCAATGTGCCACAAGGAAGACCTTCTCCAACATCCTCCTCAGAAGGGGATTATCTTTACAGAATCTCATTAAATGTCCAACTTGACTATGTGAACTGAAACATCATTCATTGCTGAGAGATATCTTAAAGTTCCTCCCATTGGGGGGAAAAACTTTAATATTTTTGGTATTCTCCATAGCAAATCTTAGCTGACTCTTGAAAGGTATTAAGTACAGCTGAGATCTAGAATAAAATAGCTGTTACTTGGAAGCAATTTCTCTTGGTATCCACCTTTGCTTGCTTTGATCATGATGGAAAAGATCATTCTGTGATTTATTTCTATAAATGACATTTTTAAAATAAACAATGCACTAAAAAAAAAAAAAAAACTGTAAAACACAATACTACTGAGAGTTACAAATTCAGATTCTGGAAGTAAGGTTTGAAACCCCAGTCCTGCTACTTCACAGTGGCTTAATGGCAGGCAAGGGGCTTTATCTTGCTAAACTTCAGCTTCCTTGTCTATAAACAAAGATAATGCTAATATCTGCTCCATAGGACTATGGGAAGGATTAACTTGGTTAGTATATCTGAAGCACATAAAGAAGGACTGACAATACAGTAAGTGCTTAATGAATGTGTAGCTATAACATACTCATTAATCTGGACCTATTGCTCTTCTTGTTTTGCTTACCAGCTAAGAATGATTCTCATATTTTTAAAGAATTAAAAATAAATGAAAAGGAAAACTAACCCATGGCTCATGAGAACTATATGCAGTTTCAATGTACGTATTTCATTGTAGATGAATAAAGTTTTATGAGAATAGAGCTATACCCACAGTGCACATGCATGTCTCTCTCTCTCTCTCTGTAACAGTGAGGTCAAGTAGCTGTACAGTGACCATATAATCTATAAGCGGTAACATACATGCTCTCTAAATCTCTAAGGGAAGGTGGTCAATTCCAAAGCTATTCTGGTGTTACTAAATCATGTTCCACTCCCTAACTCTTGGCATAGCTATATTAACAGGGAGGTAGGAGCTTGCTTATTAATGAACATAAAAACTGAGTATAGCTACAGAGAAGCCCACCCAGCTCAGTCTGACCCAAGGACTATGGTCAGGTCTTTCTTTCTCAAGACAGACATCTACAACTCGGTCTGTGACTTTATTTGCTTTTTATGTAAAGGTGGTTTATGATTTCTTCATTAACTATGCATGTGACTTCAACCTGTCTGGGGTTTCCTCTCCACTAGAAGACAATACAGCTTCTGTCTGATCTGCATGTACTGTCTAATGGATAAAGCTGTAGCTATGCAGGCACATCTTTCATAATGGAAAAACATGAACCTCATAATTTGAAAAATTAGCTGGTTGTGATTTTATTTTTCCACATAGACACATTCTGAAAAATCAAGGAAATTCAGCTTTAAAAATAATACTAGCCACATGTCCTTTAATGATCCCAGAAGCTGAACACAGATGGAAAGGACTTAAGGAAGTTGTAAGATTAACTACTGTTCTGTCCAGCCAACACATCACATATCACACAACTAGGCCTGTTAGTGCACAGGGGAAACTTGGGATCATACATCCTTAAGACTCCAAAGGACATTTTGCAAAGATCCTCGCAGGTACATACATCCTCCCAAGAAAAGCTAAATTTTTGTTTACCAACAGACTGATATGGGCTTAGTGACTTTCTGGTTTGCAAGGAACTAGCACAGTCAGATTTAGAGGACATCAAAACAAGGCTAAGGGCAGGATGAAGGAAGTGCTTCTCTGTTTGGAAGTTTAATGAGAGGAGACTTGGGGCCCACAGCTGGAAGGTACTGAAGAGTTGGATGAAAAGAGAGGGCGGTCCACCAGTCCACCTTTAATGATCTTTCCAAATGGAGCAGCCTGAGATCAGATACCTTTACTGCTTCATTACTTAAACACATTTATCCACAGTAACCAATTTGCACATGTCAAAAATAGCTCATCAAACTAAGTGCCTCATAAATTTGTTGTTCTTGTTGTTGGAGACGGTAAGATAGCTCAGTAGGTGAGGCATCTGATCACAAACCTGGAGACCTGAATTTGATCCCGGGAAGCCCCAGGGTAGAAGTAGAGATCTGATTTTGGAAAGATGTCACCTCTGACCACCACCTGTGTGTCTCTCTCTCACAAACACAAATAAATAAATAAATAAAATACTCTCAAAAATTGTTGTAATTTTACTGTCCAAAAAAATTCTTAACTTTTGGACTTACATAAAATTTTGTCTGTGTCTGTTGCCTTGAGAGTTAACCTGGGGAGTGTAGGGAAATGGGAGAGAACAGTAAGACTGTAAAGTTACATCTTTTTTTTTTTTTTTTTAACAAAATAGACATGTCTGAATTTCTTTCTTTGTTTTTTTTTTTTTTGTTTGAATTCATAAGCAGTTGCTATAGTGAGAATCTCAGTGGGAAAAAAAATCTAGTTTACAATCTTCTACTTTTCTGAAATCCATGAATTCATTATCATTTTAAAATTAAACTATCTCCTAATTTAAAAGAAAAATAGAAGTAGCAAGAAAAAGGGAAATCGTTTGCCTCACCTAGGAACTGTGTGAGTGTATATGTACATGTGTGCGTGCATGCATGTGCATGTATGGATGTATGTGTTCTGTTGTAATGGATTATAATCATTCTAAATACAGTCTTGCTCCTGCCACGAAGAAGCATGGAAAGAAATTAGAATGAAAAATGAGAATATGGCCCAATGGCCAAGTCATATCTCTTCCTTTCTCAAAATGTTATTATGCTCCATACTCCAACTTGTGTTTTTGGTGGTCTTCACTTAAGTTTTATTCTTTCATATATTTCTTATAGGTCAGGACACCATGTGATAAACAGTCCAATCTAGGGCAGTTTAAGAGAGAAAGTATATGGTTTCTATCGCGTTCTCATTACAAACAAGATAATTCCATGTCCACAGCAAGGCTGCCTTCACCACCACACCATTCTCCTGCTACTTCTCTCTCTCTTTCTCTCTCTCTCATGTTTTCAAGAGTAAAAAATCATGCAAATATAGAATAAAATGTCTAGATGCAACTAAATACATTCTTTTTTCTCTATTTTTGTTTATTTGAGTGTGTGTGTGTGTGTGTGTGTGTGTGTACATGCATACACAGGGAAATCAGAGGAAAACTTGGGTTCCAACAATTGATCTCATACCACCAGGCTTGCATAGGAAATACCACTACTCACTGAGCCATCTCACCTGTCCATAACTAAACATATGCTATTATTTATTCATATATTTATTGTGTGTGTGTGTGTGTGTGTGTGTGTGTTAGAGGACACTGTATGTGCCCATGCAAGTCAATGGGCGACTTCAGGAATCACCCTGGATTGAACTGCCCCCTTTTGTTCTGAAGTTTCCCAGGCTTCAACTTCCAGATGTGGAAGTGCAAGTTGCCAGGATCCAAACTCAGAACCTTCCGCTTGTGAGGCAGAGGCTTAACCCCTGAGCCATCTCTCCAGCCCACAAGTAAGTATATTATTAAATGACATCAATATTGTTAAGGGGAAAAAAACAAAATCCTTAATAGAAACTTGCCTTTGATCCTCAAGATGTTGCTGGACATTTTGCTCTCAGGGGTGGTGAGAAGGACTACAGAGCATTCCCAGTGAGGGGACTGCTCCCCTCAAACTCTTCAGGAAGTTAAGACAGCCACCACATTCCCTCATCTTGATGCCTCTACTCTGGATTCCCAAGCAAGCTTTTAAACAGACCAAGAGCTGATTTTCCCAGTTCTGTGGCCTTTGCCCTTCCCTGGCTGACTCCTGTCCTCCGCGACTGTCACCGCAGTGTTCAGAGGCACCATTCCCTCAATTACTACGGCCGTCCTAACATGCAGTACCATGGAGTTCAGTAAAATGTCATCTGTGCCGACACACCGCTGCAAACAAACAACATTCTTCTCCAAACTCCGACAGCAAACAGCTGGGACAAAGACCTCAAAGTGAGATCTGCAGTGGTCACTTCCTAACTACTGAATGTCAGGATCTCCACGCCCTTTGAAGTTTAGGCCCCTTTCTACTGAGAGTGTCACACCGAGTGATTTTCTTTGTCTAGCTCATTTCAATTATGCAGTGATTCACCTCTCTCCACTCTCCACCTTACTTTTGGAATTGTTTAAAGACTTAAGTAAGGAAGAAAAATGGTTCAAATTCATCTTGTAAATGAGATGTTCTTGAGCCAACATTTCGAAGGCATTTCTAGGAATTTTTATTTTATATTTGAGAGAAATAAAAGGCACATGCATGCATGCCATACAAGTCATATCTGCTACTTGAAAGATGGCATTTGCTCTAAAGTAACAATTTTAATCAATAGATATCAAATAGTTGTGGATTCATAAAAATATTATTTGTTGCCAGAACAAAAGGTTTGAATTAAACTTCAGCAATAGCCAGTATACAGTTGACAGTATACAGTATACAGCCTTATTTCCAACTTATTTTCTATAATACATTCTTATAGAATCCTCTCTGGAAAGTCTGAAATGAAATTCCACAAATTATTTTTGGGGGGTGATTTTTGTTCTGGGAAGTAGTAAGAAGAAGAGTATGAATCACAACATCAAAAGTTGTGATTTTTTTTGTTCTTTCTATTTGCACATGTATGTGTGGGAAAGGACTGTGTACATGTTTGTCTAAACATGGATGGGCACACATGTATGCACGTATGGAGGGTGAAAAGCAGGAATCATCCTTGATTGCCCTTCCACTTTATCCTTTTGAGGCTGGTTCTCTAATTTAACCCACAGCTCTAGATAGGGCAAGTCTGGTCGGCCAGATTGCTCTGGGAATTCTCATGCTCAGCCTTCCAGGGTTTGAATTACAAATGGGTTTAAACCATAGCTATCGTAAAGTTTATGGAGCAAAGTCTATGCATGAATCGGAGCTTTTTGCTTCTCTTCCATAAAAGCCACAATTAAGTGGCCTCAAGTTGAATTTTGAACGAAAACAAATTAAACTGCTCATCATTTGTGATTTGTACCACAGAACCTTTATGCAAACCAGTAACCCTTGATTATGCTTTTTGCTTCCCACAGTCCAGGTTTTCTTATAGACCAAAGATGCTGTCACCATCCGACCCCTTTGCTCCCCATGACCCATCAATCTGATCTGAGCATCACCCATGATAATGAAATGCTCTCACTCTACAGTATTTCACATCGGTATTTCCCCCATCACCATCTCTTTGCTTCACCCACTTGCTTTCTCTATGATACAGTTTGCTAGCCTAATCCAAACTGTTAGAAATAAATGGGCGCAGTTCCACAAAATCAGAATACCTAATCCCAAAGCAGCTGGGGTCTTAAATATAGTTGTTAGAGCTGATACCATATGATGATTCGCATCTGAAGCCCAAGCTACTCAGAACACAGGAGGATCACTTTAGCTCTGGAACCCAAGATCAACTCTGGCAACATAGCAACACCTTAACTCAAAGTGAGTGAGTGAGTGAGTGCATAGAAGGCTGGGGTTTATATATCTGAAAACTATGCCTATTCTATGAAGACTAAAAGACTATGGCTCCCCAGCCTGTTCAAGTCAAGTAGAAAGATTGAGAAAGTATCATGCAAACTTTCCCTTATTTACTCCCTGTATAGCATTTTCTATTCTTCCCAAGTACATCCAAAGTGTGACTTAAATGCATGAATGTGCCTCAGCACAAAATTAGAAACTTAAAATTAAACATTGTGAGACTTTTTTTTTGGTGGTTGTTGTTGTAATGCAGTTGTAGTAATGCAGTTCTAACCCAATGTTAAAAGGTTGGACACACTTGTAACTATACATTCCAGGTTGCCATAAAATTGGACATTATGGGCCCATGAGATAGCTCAGCAAATAAGGTGCCTGCTTGAAAACTTGATGACTTGAGTTTGATACCCTGAAGCCCACTTGGTAGAAGGAGAGGCCTGGCTTCCAAATGTGCTCTGACCTCCACCTGTGCGTCATGACTTGCATGCATGTGTCTTCTCACTCTTGTTCTTTCTCTCCTTCTTAAATGTATAAAGAAATATTTTCTTGTAAAAGGTGGATATCATTTCTCAGAATAAAGTTGGAAATTTATTCCCTGCAGCTCCAGCTAACACAAGTTCATCATGACAAATGCCAGGAAAAAAAATAAATCCATTGACCCCTTTGAACAGCTATGACCTGGCAGGGTTAGGATGGCACAGTTTGGCCAGGAAGCTCTCAGTGTTCACACTGTGAGCATGTGGAATAAGAATCTGAAAAACAACTACGGTGAACTGTAAGGAAGCTGAGCCCCTAGGATTCCAGGTCCTCTGAGTCTGCTAAAGCAGCCTCAAGAGGTCTGTGGGTCCTTCTCAGCACTCCAGTTACCAGCTAGAAAGGGTCTATGAACCCACAATGTGGATGAAAACGTCCTCTTCATTTTGTTTCCTTGCATCAATCTATCTTCACCCAAGCATGCCCTGCCAAGTTCTAGGGAACAATAGGAGATGCTTTTTAAAACCCATCAAAGAAAAGCATCATTGTTTGAAAGACAAACTTAACCAATAGCAAGGGAACTGGGAAGAAAAATAATAATGAAGAGGTGAGATGGCTGGGGATGCAGAGGGAAGTACCACATGTCTCTCAAGTCTACCAGCTCTCTCTCTCTCTCTCTCTCTCTCTCTCTCTCTCTCTCTCTCTCTCTCTCTCCATTATCCTCCCACTAAGGAATTCCTTTAGGAATGTTTCTCACTCACTGGCCCCAGGAAGAAGACGGCAGTGCTCTGGAACTTACTCTGGTCTGTTGCACTCTCTGATGGATGTTTTGATGCCTCCTCCACATGTTCTTGAGCAGGTTCCAAACTGACTCCAACTTCCCCAGGATCCATCAGTCACAGGGGCCTCCATTTCTTTGGGAACACAAAATCCAAACTTGCAGTGCTGTATTTAACAAGGGGACAGTGAGGGAGAGCTTGGTGCTGAGCATCATTGAAGGACCAGCTGTCCTCTTACACAATCTTTTAAGCTGTTTCCTTTGGAAGGTGCCACTTTGAAGGTGGCAAATGTCCCATTTCTATAAACAGTGGCCACTGCTGGTGTTTTTACCTCGTGCTTATTGATTTTAGGCCAGGTCTTCATTTACAGCTTGTTCTAAAAGGAAATACGGGCTGGGGAGTGGTAGCCTGGAGTCTACCACTGGTGGTAGACTGGGTGACTCTGATAGGTAACTTTAAACTGCTCAATTAGTCTATGTACATGGAAAAGAAAAAAAAAACAGTGGAAATGAGATTGGTTAAGGGTCAAAATGAGCTAGAGAATTTGTAGCATGAAGCTCCATAACCAAGGCTTTGAGATGTTATAAGCTTGGATAATACACTGTTGGTCCCCATGGTTTGAAAAAAATCCCAATTTTAATTAAATAGAGAGGTAGGGTGAGAGGAGCCACTTACAAGATTCCTATAAACTCACTCCTCCAAGACTGCACTCAGGAAGGGACTGAAGCAAAAGGTACAAGTTACGGGCAGTCCTAAACTTTATTACTTTTTTTGTTACAAATGGTTTCAGACTCTCCATTTTGGAACAGGTCATGCCCTTTAAAAATAATAATAATAAAACAAAATAAAACTCCCCAGCTGGACAGGGAGTGGAGAAGCTCCTTTCAACTCTCTGCCACTGCTGGGGTGTGACACAATAGTGCAGCCACCGAGCCAGGACAAAGGCAGTGGCCTCAGGAGGGTGACACCCTGCAGCTCTCTCAGATCTCTCAAGTGGAGCCGGGGCAGTTGCTGTGATGTCTCTGTGGGAGGATGGGAGTGAGAAGAGAGGTGGAGGAGGCTAGAGGTGGGGTACAGGGGCAAAGCAAGAGACAGGTAAAGAACATGGGAGGGGTGAGGAGACCCATCCCCCTAACAGCAACAGCAAAAAAGGCTTGTGGAGAATAGATCAGTGCATTCCTCCCCGTCTGTCCTGAGCTTTGCTCCTGTCATCGTTCTCTCCTAGCATGTGAGGAAGGTTTCTCTCCTCAGACTGGACTGTGTGACTGGCACTTACAAAGGTCTTTATAAAATCTGGGGCAGCTCAGTATTCCAGCAGCTGTAAAGCCATCATCACTCCCCATAGTCATTTCATCCTTGTCTCTGCAGTGGCCAAAAGCATTCCTTAGAAGATTTGCATAAACATCCCAGAACCGAGGGATCAGGGAGACGGCTCTGTGAGTGCAGTGCTTGGGACTCAAGTGTGAGGAAATGAGTTCAGATCCCCAGCACTCATGTAAAAACCTACCTCCACATGGGGAGGAGGTTGTATAGATGGATCCCTGAGGCTTGATGACCAATGGGTCTAACGAGTGCCAGTTTCAGTGAGAGACCCTGTCTCAAAATAAGGCAGAGTGATTGAGGAGACATTCCTTGACCTGTGGCCTCCACATGTGCACACACACACCTGCATATACCACGCATACCAAAAGAAAGAACAGTGACTCGAGGTGGCTTTACTAGAGTCTCTTTGTCCAGTAAAAATGTGACATGAGCAATATGTCACACTTAAGAGCTTCTAGAAGGGGCAGTTAGCAAACTTAAAGAAGCCAAAGTTAATTTTAATATATTTTGTTTCTCCTGATAGCACCATTGGTTCTACATGTAATCAATATGAAAGTCAATATGGTTTTCCTTTTATCAATAGCATCACTTTCTATGGCTCCAGTCACAGTCACTCAAAGTCAGAAGGTACTGCCTAGAATGTTCTGGAAATAAAATCATAGACACCAACAATGTATAAGTTTTAAGCCACGCTAACTACTAAATGATGTTACAAATATTCTATTTTATTCTTGCTGTTGTTAATAATTTTTTGCTGGCCTGATTTACACATTAAACTTTTATTGTGACTATGTGCACATACAAGAATAAAGCATAGACTCTATAGGGTTGAGTACTACTCAAGATTTCGGACATCCTCTGTGTCCTATGGCTACCACAAAGGACAAGACAGGTCAAGAGGGATAAAGGTTAAGAGAGTAAACCCCTCTAGTTTTGGAGAAGTTTTTTGCAAAAACAACTCTGTTGCCGTCGATGAGTTGGTAAGACTGCCTCCATAGCTTAAACCTTGACCCCTCCTGACAAAACAATTTGGGAGTGTGACTTGCTTAAGTCTAAACATCCTGAATCTAGTTCGGTACACTGAAGCAACAATTTAATAACAAGAGTAAAGATGACGGGAAGGATAGGCACCACCTTTCATACTTGTTAATCAAGCAAGTGGAACCTTCCAATCCAAAAAAATGGAAAACCTGAAATGCTCTAAGATTCAAATCACAGACACAAAGTTGACATAATAAACTCTAATTCCATCTCATGTAAGGTTATTAGTCAAATAAAAGAACACTAAACCTATCACATGAAACTATTACACTCCACATAAAGGGAATGTAATGCAGATCATTATGGTCACCCAAACAAAAACTGAAATTTCCAACAGAAGCAAGTGTAGTGAAATAGTGACCTGAACTGCTCACTGCGCTGCCATATTCCACTACATCCTTGGCAATGGAACCTGTACTTTACCAAGTTCTCCTACAAATAAAGGTGGTCAAAAGATGGCAGCCAAAATCACTGTGTGAGGTTCATCGAGAACACTGTATTCTTTGCCCTTCACCTTCATTCTTCTGGGAATTCAGCTTCCAGGGGTAGAGCTACAGTAGTCACTTTATGACTTGAAAGACTATAGAGATTTGAGTCGAGAATAGAGCAGTTGACTTTATGAACCTTCCCCAGTACTGCCACAAACTGCCAAGATCTTGTGTAGGTTTTTGTATGGCGGAAGAAGAGAAAATTATGCCACAATAACCATATCTGACCTGACCAACAATTCCTAACCAATACACAACTGAGGTCATGCTGATGCCCATATTTAGCCATTGAATCTTTAATAAATTCTACAAAGTGAGGAGAGAAACCTCCTGTAACTGCTTATGGATTTTATGAACAAATAGTTTCCTGGAAGCATGCTTTTCAGACTTCAGATCTGAGACTCGTGAGTCCTCTACATGTCCAGACTTTACCTTTACCCAAGAGCAAACACTAAGTGACCACAGTTTTCATGGAGAATTTCCATGAGCATCAGAATGAACGAGGTATTGAAGTGTGAGCAGGCTGCAAACCAGACCTTTCCTAGTGGTCTAACAATAGGGATCCTGTAGAAAATATACAGCCAGATAAACCATTTTACCAGGTGAGTCTAATAGATCACAATCATACATGGGAACAACCATTATATCATAACCAAGCACAGATAGCTAGTGGATCCAGAATCCCAAAATCGAAATCGGATTGGCCTTTCTTGGAGTTCAAAGCCATTTAGTGACATTTTACATAAATGTATCTTTTGAAGAAGTTGGAAGATAGGCTGGGATATGGAAGTCAACTTCATTCCCCATTGGCTTGATTCAAGAGAATTTCAAACCCCAGGCTCACAAACAAGGTTTCACACAAAAATATTCCTGATGGGCTTAACAAGAGAACACAGACAAGAAGAGACATCAGTGAGTTATTCATCAACATAACATAACACTGTGTCAGCAACCTGAGACAAAGGGAGGTAGGAAGTCAGGATGTGCTGACAAATGGAGAAAAGGAAGATACTCTCAATTCTAACAAGAACAACAAAAAAAAAACACAAAAAAACTCTATGCCATCATGCACATCTCCTTTGGCATCCATAAAATGCATAGATATTCTTCCGAGTATCTATGTAAACCTACTACATCTTTGTTTTCCATCTGGCAAGTCTGGGGTTTGAACCAGTGACCCTGCGTGTACTAGGCAAGTGTCCTACTGTTGAGTTACTGCCAGGAGACTTACATGCCTACATAAAAGCTGTCTGAACTGACCTCATCTATAAGATACAGTTGAGGATATACTTATACTTTCTTCCTGCACAGTTGCTTTTCTCAAACTGGCCAGAGCCTATCCTATGAGAGGCTTGAAACACATGCTCAGGACAACTATAAGCATAAGACACAGTCAAGACTTCTCTCCACTCAGAAATTATGAGATCACCCTGAACTCCCTTCTCTTCATATTCTGCTGCAAAAGCAGAAGTGGAGAAGACACAACAGACCTGTTTCAAGTCTTTCTGTCTCCTGTCTCCCAGAAATGGTTAGGAAACCCTGGAGTTGTGCAGAGCCTGACAGACCCTTGTTGACAATTTGACTAAATACAAGTCAATTTATTCTGTATTTGGGAACTTTCTTTTGTTGTGGCTTTCCCAGCCACAATGAGTGTCAGAAACAGACACAGTGGGTGGGTGTATCAGATTCAAAACCATAACATGACACCGGTGATTTTTCGGAGATCAAACACATTCAGTGTGAGTGATATCACGGGCTGGTTCTACCCTAAGCCACTAACCAAGTTGTAAGGGTTTGTGTTTATTATCTTTCTTGTCATTACATGTCAGCCATTAGCAGCTGCCTGGGTTACTTTGTCTAGAACAATTCAGAGGCCATGTCCTGATTGCATAAGAAAGGGGTGTCACATTCATTTTTAATGACTACCATGGAAACCTGAGAAGTATAGTCCCCCACACTACAATCCTGTATCCACCACACCAACATGCTAAACTAAATATATCACAAAAGAAGCAAGCTTAACATTTTAGACAGATACCCTTTTTTAAAAAAATGTTAAGTCAATCCAAGTTCTTGAAACTATTAAACTTTTGTCCCTGTGTGTTCTCCTCCCCCTTCCCCAGGCTGCTACTAGGAAAAGCATAATTAATTGCTGAAGTATCAGACTTGGGAGAAATGAGAGGAAGAGCTGACTTTGCCATTAACTTGAATCATGTACATCAGAATTTAGCCAAGTGACTTCTACACTCTCTAGTTCCTTCAGCTATAGCCATCTTAAGATGAAACAGACTCAATTGAGTCAATGTTCCCACACAACTTCCTGTCTCTTCAGAAGCAAGGTGGATAGACAGATTAATGCTCTGAGAGGGCATTGGGTAGCTCTTCCTCAAATGACTTGAGGGACCTCAGACAAGACAGTTCATTTTTTTTTCAGTCTCCTACACTATAAGATCCAGATAGAAAGAATAAAATTCTGTCGCCTCTTACTCAGAGCCCTTCTAAAGGAAACATCCCCGGTGCATTAATTCTACAATGTAAAGCGGAGGGACAAGCAATCATATAAGAAATAACTCCAAGTGAGGAAAGTAGAAAGTGGGAAGAGGAGAAGAGGAAGAAATATACTAATAATGACAAGAGTGTCAGAAACATAGTATAGGGACTATCTCCCCAGTAAGCGATAGAATCCACGGGGATTACAAATACAAAATGGGGCTGGGATGATGGCTTAGGGGTTAAAGACTTTGTTTCACAAACAAAAGGACTTGGGATCACATATAAAACGTTGGCAGGAATGGTGATGGCCTGTACTTCAGGCCCTGTGAGACAGAGTCTGGAAAAACCCAGAACAAAATAATAAAGGGGTAGAAAAATCCAGGATGATTCTCAGTCACCCTTGGGTCTCCACAGGCACACACAGTTCAAGTTCAAGTGTCCTCTTCCGCACATACATATACAAACACACAAATATATACGGCAGGACCTTCAGCTGAAACTTTTCTTCAGAAAGTGTTTTGGGGTTGATGAGGATGATGGTGAAATTAGCACACTGCCGTTGTTTTTAGATGCACACCAGATGCAGAGGTAAAGTTAATCATCCTCCCAGGTGCTCGGGACACTGTTACCACTGGCCTACACAAACAGCCAGTTTTGTTTAGTTATTAACACATGTGGTGGGAACCATTAAAAGCAGCTCATGAGAATCTGGGTTTGTCCTCTACATAGGCAATGCACTTAGTGAAACAGTAATGACTGTAGTGGGATCACAGTGTCTCTTGCATCTCTTTGACCCTAAGACACCCTATCAATTGCAGAGTTTTACAGCACCAACCTCGGAAGAGTTATAGAAAAAAAAAAGAAGCACAGCCATACGCTGCGTGATTGCGTGTATTGAAAAGACAGAGCATCACACCACTCATGAATAAGCCACATTTTCCTTCTCAGGAAAAAAAAAAAAAATTATCACACGCACACACACTGCTGAAACAGATCACATTACATTATCTGTGACATATCTCGCTGAATCATCGGCCAGGCCATGCGTGTTTTTGTCACAGGGTGAAGGGGTCGAGCAAGGTGCTACTTGCCTTTCCAGATTCACACTCGGTTCCATCCGCCCAGGGCGTGTGCTGAGTCCGGCAGCCTTTGCCCATTTTGTCCACGTTGTTGCACCACAGCCGTCTGCACTGCATCTGTGCCGTCCAGGTGAAGACAATGAAGCCACACGTGAGCTCACAAGGCAAGAATCCCCTGCAGCTGATGCTTTGCCAGCTTGGAAAGGGATTTTTTTTATTTTTGGTATGACAAATGATAACATAATCCAAAGTACATTCCCCCAAGACACATTCTTGTGCCGGTAAGACTTACGGTGCTGTAAAAGGGGAGGTACCCAAGGGAGCATATGTAATACACACGACATCACCTCATCTCTCTCGGTTGCACCTCCCCGTATTGATGAGGAAATTGAGGCACAGAGAGATGAAGAAGAACGTTCAATATCACAACTAGGGTTGTGTGATTGGCTGTGAGTTGTATCTTATTTGGGTTAACTCCAAAATGAGGGTGTGTTGTATGGGTCTATGTGTGATGTGGCAAGTGTGTGTGTGTGCGTGTGTGTGTACTGAGTGATGTGTGTGGTGTATATATGTGTGTTATGTGGTGTGTATGCATATGTGTGCGTGTCTGTCTGTGTGTGTGGTGTGGGTCTGTGTGTGTGATGCATGTGAGTGTATATGTGTTTCTATGTATGTATTTGTGTGTGTTTATATTTCTTTTAGGGCCATATAATGCTATGACTTTGTCAATTTTAGAATTCTAGATGTTGTTAGAAACATTATGATCAATTTCTCACATACAAAGCATTCATAAAATGGGCAATCACTCAAATACCCACCACCTAGCTAAAGAAAAGAATAATTTATAGGCCTGAATATTCATTCTGAGTCCTTTTCCTGTTCCTTTTTGCCCAGCAGTGCCCCATCCTGAGCCACATCTTGGACCTCATCATCTCCTATACTTCTGCACAATGCTCAAAAGCTACCTGTAAAACCCAAAATGTAAACTTCCTCCAGAGAGCACAGCGCAGCAACTGCTTCCTCTTCCTTGAGTTCTCCTGGTAAGACTTAGTTCAGCTGATCTACTGTGGCTACTTCAAGTTATAATTTTAACCACTGTTTTCATTTTAATATTTTCTAATTAGTAAAATGAACCACACTTAGAGTAGTAGTAAAGTTTAAAGGATATTAAAACTGTACTTCTAATAACAGAAAAAAAGATCAAGTTACTTGACTTTTGTGTACTTTTTCTCCTTTTAGTATTAAAACATATGATGTCAAATGGTTTATTCTATTATTTAGCTTAAATTATATCAAGAGCACTTTCCTGGTGTTTAGCAATTTTTATAGTAGTTAATTAAATGAATATACTAAAATTTGCTTGGTCTTTTATTACTTCAGTATTTCCTTCCCTTCCCTTCCCTTCCCTTCCCTTCCCTTCCCTTCCCTTCCCTTCCCTTCCCTTCCCTTCCCTTCCCTTCCCTTCCCTTCCCTTCCCTTTCCTTCCTCCCTCCTTCCTTCTTTCCTTCTTTGCTTCCTTCCTTCCTTTTTCCTTCTCCTTTTCTTCAAACTTTGCTTTGTTAAAACAGGGTCCTTCCGTGTATCCCAGACTAACATGGACGTCTCAATCATTCTGCCTTGGTCTCTGTAATGCTAGGATTACAGATACCACCACAGGCAGCTGAGTGGCTTAGTTTTGTGCTATCATGAGTTACAGGCTAATGGGTACTAACTGTGGATAAAGTTACTTAAACTTTTTAAGTTATTTGCAAAGACTCACTCTCCTTCCAAATCCATCAAACCATTCCTGAAGTCTCTCTCAGCAAAGTAAACACATTTCCCAGGGACTCAACCTGATACACAAGTATGTTCGTCTCCCACCTCATTGACACAGCTCAGTGGCCACCAGAAGTGAGAGAAGCCCCAGGTGGCCACAGGATACAAACTTGACAAGCTATAAAATAGGGAGTCAGGATTTGCCTCATGATTTTTCTTTCTGGAAATAGTCTCTGTCATTCAAGTCTTTTGGACAAGTTGTAGGACATGAAAACAGACAAGAAGCGCAAAAAGAACAGTTCTGTGAATGTCAGGCCTGTAACCTGGCCATTCCTGGTCTCACTTCTCTGCCGTAGGCAAGCGACCATGAAATCTCCCTGTGAGGCTGGCATGAGTTCAGCGAGAAGACTCGGGCACGGCACCTACTCACTGAGATGCCACTGCCACCCTCAAAAACGCCGATTTCAATCTCCACAATTCCTTAGAAAATTTACATTAGCGCGACACTCTTATAGAAAAGTCATAAACCTCCAAGAAGCTCAGAATCACCAGTTGAGAGTGGAGATCTTCAGGAATACTTACCATGTACGGGCACACCTGAGAACCTGGCCCAAAAATCAGTTCACATTGCTTATTCACGTCATAAAGGAGGCCTGGAAGTTGTGAAGGCAAAGGGTAGGTTCTGGATTGAGGTTCATTCAGCAAACACTCGCCATACCCGGTACTAGGGGAAGCAGAGACATAATACAACTGGTGAGAAGCTGGACCAGCCAAGGCTCCGGCTGAAGGTGAACATTGCCCAGGATCCTAATGGCAGAAAGGACTGTTCCCTTGGAACTGGGACTTTCAAATTTCCCCCCAAAATCAAGGTTAAGTGTAGAAACTATACATATATATATGGCAGATACTGTGCTGAAGTATATGGTATACACACGACATAGCATGGGAAGGGTAGACAGCATGTATGACAGCAAGATTACCTTTGGAGACATTTACTCTTTCCCAATAGAATACAAGGGTGTCAGAACCACGGATAACATCTCTTTATCTATGCACAGGGCCTGGTCTATAGCAAGAGATGTTCAGTAAATGTTTGCTGAAGGGATGAGTGAGGAATCAGCCACTCACAGCAAGAATATGTCGTGCCGCCTGCTTAGGAAGAGAAACATCAGCCCTCTATTCAACTCTGCAAACATCTCTCCTGGAAAATCCACACCTGATAAGTTCTGATGAATAAAGCTCTCTTATTCCTATAATTCAGAAACACATCTAGTGATATCAGCGACATGGGACAAATGCTTAATCCCTTGTACTTCAGGAGAAAGAGAGCCATAAATCTGCAACATGGGGGCATTGTATAAGGTAATCGGATTTTTTGAGCAGCCCATCAGAAAACTAAAATAAATATATGGAAAGGAAAAAGACAAAGAGAGAGGAAAGGAGGAGAGAGGACCGAGGAGCTGTCATCCTCATTTCAACCAACAGGGAATCAACTGCTATTTCTTCCCACCTACATATTCTCCTGTGGGCCCTCAGTACCCCACCCCTTTGCAAACCAAGATTACTAGGCCAGGAGTACATAAATATCTGGGGCCTTCATCATCTTGGTCCTCTCTCTGACCCTGAAGAAATTTCTAAGCTTTTCCAAATTCAACTATGGCACATTCCCTTTGAGAACCCAGCCCTTTAGTCATTTCAGTCTGCAATCTTCCAAACATTGGCATGGTCATAAAGTACCCAGATGTCTGAGAGGCGATTTTTC
Organism: Typhlomys cinereus; assembly: GCA_023101885.1. Taxonomy (NCBI): domain Eukaryota; kingdom Metazoa; phylum Chordata; class Mammalia; order Rodentia; family Platacanthomyidae; genus Typhlomys; species Typhlomys cinereus. The sequence goes on along the minus strand of JALPQD010000230.1, from coordinate 1,627,813 downwards.
TTTTTTTGGTTCTCCAAGGAATGTCAACAAAAATAACAACTAGAAAGGAATGCTTAACTCAGTATTTTCTCTCCCGCAATGAGGCCATTCCCTATAGGACCAGATACTACCAAAAACAAAAAAAAAGTATTAAAAGAAAAGTTTAAGTCTTACTCTAAGAACTCCGTGATATATTTTCGACTGCACTTGGACCACATCCAAGGGTTGGTGTAGAAGTTCAGCGTAGGCGCCATGACATGCTGGGGGTTCTTTACGCCTTCCTCTTTGCATTTGTTGCTGTCATCGTGTGGCATGTTAAACCTAAAGTTAACCAGACCATGATGAGAATACCCATGAGCACCAGCAGATTTTGCCAGTGTAACTGCTTCAAGAACACATCTGTCTGGCAGGAATAATGTAGCCCAACTCACTGAGTTATGAATAAGAACATGAACAGGCTGAGTGGAAAGAAAGTTAAGGCAGCTGGAGGTGGAGTGTGGAACACGAAAGAACAATTGCCCAGTTTAATAGGCAGTAGTACCTTCAGTGAGGAAAGGAAGATACGCACTAGGTCATCAATTGGATGCCAGTATATTTTCAGGAACTGCAGAAGCTTTGAAGGAGCATAGCTGGTGCTAGAATAGGTTTCTGGCTGCTAAACAGCAATTTACAGAATCAAGAGTTTAGTGGCTGGAGAAGTGGCTCAGGGGTTAAGCCTCTGCTTTGCAGGTGGAAGGTCCTGAGTTCGGATTCTAGACCCCACGTATAGACACTGGGTGGAAGCGGGGGCGGCCTGCATTTCTGGTCCTGGTAGGGCGGAGCCTATGAATCTCGGGGCAGAGTAAACAAAGAGGAGGTAGAGGCATCCATAATGGTTCTCGAATTCGTCCATGGTTCTACACACACACACACACATACACACACACGCACACAACACATACACACACATACATACACATGCGCACACCTGCATACATGCACAATTGAATAAATAATAAATAATAAAAAATTAAAGCAAGCAAAAAAAAAGAGTTTAGCAGGATGTGACAGCATTGTTGGTATAAAGAATAAGTCAGTGCCAAAAACTTTAGCCAAACGCTTTGTAATAACAGGCTCACTTCGGAGCTTGGCACCTCCTGTTTCTGCATCAGACTAACAAATGATTCACCTGAGTCAGTCATCACCATAAGATACGTAAAGGGTATGTACAATAATTGTGAGAGAAAGCAGGGGATCACTGGGAGTCACAGGCATGCCAAGACAGCCAGAAAGCAAAGCGTCTCACGCTCCCTTCATGGCAACCCCAGCTGATCAGTACCGGCTTCCTCAAAGGCCAGGCGTGAAGGGAGGCTTGAGCTCTTCCAGATTCTGCCCAGGAGGAGGCTGTGGAGGCTTGCCAGCATCCTCTTGGGCCTGGGTGGAACTCAAGAAGTGTTCACACATACTTTCCATTCTTGGCTTTGCCAGAGGAAGTGGGAGAAAATGATAGTAAGTATTTCCTCTCTGACCCACATGGCCTTCAGCCCAGGCAATTACCCACACTGGGTGACGAGGTCACAGGGCCACCTGTTCTCTCTCAGGAAGACGGCTGCCCATCAGCAGTGGTTTATTTAGCACTGAGAAGGGAATTCCATTTTCTAGTGCATGCTGAATAGAGGGACCCATGAGGAAGAAGAGGGTGAAGACCTGCTTTCTAGACAGCAGAAGGCTGGAATTGGAAGCCTATGTGGCTATGTCATCAACTGCTTTGCATTTTGCTTTCTTCCTCTAAAAAATAAAATATGCATGCCTCTTAGCTTCTAGTGAAGACAGAAAAATGTGATGTTTTGGTTGAATTTTTAGCAAAGTTTTCATGTCTAAGAGTCAACTTCTTAAAACAAGGACTGTTTAGGTTTCCAGCTTCCAGTTACATAGTCTATTCCCCACCCACATTCATAAACCCCAAACAAAAGAAGCCTTCAAATCCTAGCTTGATTATTGGTGGCATAAAGGAACTAGCTTTTCTTCCCCAGCTTCACCATAATTTGGTAAGATCATGTTTATTTCACTATATAAATAAGCAAAAATTACTTGCATTTAAATGTCAGGCACATTTGCTCAGTGCAGGGGCTAAAATAATAATAACTTGTCAGATACTAAATGATCATAAATAAGATTGTACAGTATCTGTAATATACCAGGAAATGTGTTCAGTGTTTTAGATGCTCAATTTCATTTCATTATTTATGCAACCCAATGACTAGAATAGTTGGCCTATCGCATTTGTGGGTCACACATCTGCAGGTCCTAGCATGTAGAGGGAAAGTGTTTCAGGATCTGGCAGGCGGGGGCGGAAGTGGGGGAACCCAAGTTTGTGCTGAACAAACTCATTGTCAGTACTCTCTTGGCAATATAGCAGAACAGCTATTTACATCGTGCTAGGAATCACCAGCCATACAGAGACGACTAAAGTGTCTACAAAAATAAGCATGGATGATATGCAAAGACTCCTCCTCTTAATCTGAAGGGCTGAAACACCTGTGAATTCTGGTCTTCACACCGGGTTCTGGAATAGTGCCCGGTAGACATGGATGCTTGTACTACTCCCTACACTTTGCAGATGAGGAGCTGAGGCACAAAGAGGCTTATTCAATTCATCAAGATCACAGAGCTACTCAGGCTGGACACTTGGAGATCAGAATGCTCTTTGTGGAGTCAGCATTTCATAAAGATGCCATAGGAATAAGAAGAACCAAGAAGATACTGACTCAGTTATAGTTAGTCCAGCTGGCCAAGATGCTAAGCTTAAAACCACGGCTTGCTTATAACCCAAATGGGAAGTATCTGCTAATACTTCCTTGCAAGAAAAGAGAACAGATATGTTCTTTATAATTTTTAAGTTTCACTTATTTGTATGTATGTATGCATATGATGTGCATATTTGGCTGTGCATATACCATGGTGCACATTTGGTTGGCCAGAAAACAATTTTGTGTATGTGAATGTGTGTGTGTTCATCTTTCTTCACACTTAGCACAGTACACTGCATACAAGACTTTAAACAGTATATAAATTTGAAGCTTGCCTCATTGGCCATGGTAGTGCAAGATAAAGCTAACTTTGGACACACAGTCATATACCTCTTATACACAGATGATATCTCTTGAAAAAAATTAGTTTAAAAATAGAAATGATGTGTTTAGAAATAAAGAAATGTAGTCCATAATTCAGAATTGCTTCTGGTAAATTTACATTCGCTTTCCCACTTAGCTACAATAGTCAGAAAATGATTCTCTGTATCACTGTTCATTTGCCTATGTTATTGTTCTAGAAGTTCAGTGTCTGAGTTACAGCCATGTAACTAAAGAATTGGATTTGTGAAAATCTTTTGGGCCACAGCAATATTAGGGTACCTTCCTCGACAAAGATGTTGAATTGGAAAAGCCTCCAAGTTAATATACCCTTACTGTTGCTGGAAGGAGTTAAAAAGCATCCTCTTCTCCAGTTCCCAGCACGAGAGGAGAATATTATTAGACTTTGCACATCAAACACAAGCAGTTAAACCTAAGACACATGGACACACTAGTGCTGAAGAGGGTGTACCACATAGATGAAACTCTCTAATGTCTAGTTCATTTTGTCTAAGGGGTTTCAGCACTTTCAGCTCTATGAAGTCTACTCTGCCTCAGGAAGTGTCTTATCTCCTTAAAAGCCAAGTACATGTTCACTGGTGGGAGGGAAGGAAAGAAGGAAGGAAGGAAGGAAAGAAGGAAGGAAGGAAGGAAGGAAGGAAGGAAGGAAGGAAGGAAGGAAGGAAGGAAGGAAGGAAGGAAGGAAGGAAGGAAGGAAGGAAGGAAGGAAGAAGGAAGGAAGTTTTAGGTTACTCTAACAAAATGAAATTGTTGAAGGAAAACTCACACGTGGCCCAATTCATGGGCTATGGTGAAAGCTGTGCTCAATCCGCTGTCTTCACTAATGGAACAGCTTCTATAAGGGTCACAAATGGTTCCCAATTCAGCAAGACCTACGAGAAGGAGGCAAGGGAAGAAACTGGCAGGGATTTACTTTGAAAAACAATTGTGGCTTGGAAGAGCAACACCTCAGAAACTGTTTTAGCCACTGAGGACATGCAAGGGGACTTACCTAAGGTGTCACATTTGTCCTGAGCTCTGCAGATATCCTGCCTGAAAGCAAAAAAGTCTTAGTTCTTGACAGAGCCAGAGCAAAGGTTGATGTAAGTAAATATGTGGGAGGCTTCTAGGCAGGCTTTCCCATTGATGCCCATTTTATGGAAAGGAGGAATGAAGAGTTAACTAAGTCAAGATTTTGCAACTCCTGCCCCCCCCCCAAAAAAAAAGATTTTGTGAAGGATTGATTTAGGAATTAAAGGTTGCAGCTGTCTCTGGAGTATCTACAGAATAGTCAGAAACTTTCTCCAGCAGGACTCCCCCCTTCCCTGAACCACATGCTCGTGCTAACTGGAGAATAAAAACTAAGTCCGCTGAAGAGTAAGTGGTGAGGTGGGAGGTGCATAGAGCACAGGAGCAAAGCCCAGCAAGGCCCTGGGTTTGATCTCTAGCAATGACTTAGAGCAGAAGTGTTTATGACCATTTAAGACGTGGTTCACAGTGAAGAGAGGCATGATTAAGCCAGACCCCTCCGTGCTTGCCTTATATAAATTTTTTAAATAGTCTTTGAGGTGGGTATTGCCCTTTAAAAACTGGGAGAGTCTACATTTTTTTGAAAAGTCCTTATTTCGGTATCTCGTGAAGTCACATCAACACTGGGTGCGGATCCTGTGTGCCAGCCTGCAGCTGGATGTGAGGAGCAGCTGCCCCCTCAGTAAGGGATTTGCTTTCAGGATTGCTTAACAGCTTGAGTCCTTGGCCTAATACCTAGAGGAGAAAATTTCCAGCTACACTGATTCTCTCTCTCTACCTCCATCCCCAGGGAGCACACTGAATGCATTTGGGGAGCCTGTGTTTGGTGCCCTGGGACACTGTCCCAACTGAGAAAAGGGAATGTTATTAATAAGTTGGGTACAGAGGCAGGGAATGCCATTAAATATATGCTAAACACATTCTAAATACTCAGGCAAACATTACCTGATACGAAATGTCAATGGTGACTCAGCTGAGGGACTCCCTACTAAGATCTAACTACTCGCCAGGTAGGACCCCATTCCCTTCAACTAGACACCCACTACTAAGAGATATAAGGAATCAGAAAAACAGTTACCTCGTTACAAGCACAGCTGTGTCATGCTGGATTCCCCCTTCCTGATTCTTTAAATGCTGCCACTGACAAAAGCTTCTTAGTGTTGTCTGAGCATTGTAAGTTATGGAAGGTCCTTCCTACATACAAAGAAGAATTATGCTTCATCTATGCAACCAACACCAACTAGATATGGCATTTCAGATACAGACAGAAGACAGAAAAAAAGAAAAAAAATGAATTACCTGTTCATTATGAATCACAACTAAATTCACAATAACTATATTAATTAAATTTCCAATACTTGGGTCTTTATAGATAGAGGCTACCTGCAACCAAGATAAAATTTTCAAAGTTAATTGGGAACTCTGTGGAAGCAATAAGCAAGTCACTTCTTGGGTAGGGCTCCATTTCTTTTTACGTTTCATGCAACGTATGTGTTTTGGAGTTTTGAGTCAACAAACACTGATTGAAATTCACGGATGGCAGCTTTGGATAATAATGAATTCTAGAGAATATAAATTCTGGAATATTTTCCCTTGAAATTGCATTACTACACAGTTGAACAGTTCTCTATATCAAAACACTGGATATTAATTTTCCATCACACACTTTCCTTCCATTTGAATACCTGGTTCCAATATGATTGCCAATACCTATCATGTTTTTACATTGTCTGGATATTACAATTAATCACAAAAGTCCAATGAATATTTACAGTACATAAGATCCTGCTGAAAAATCACATTTCTCTTTGGTGCCCACAATGTAACTCTGGGCTTGGCACTATTATGATCTCTATGGAACAGAGCAAACACTAAGGCTCAGAGAAATTGAGCAACTTATCCAGGGTTATATAGAGAAGCCAATAGCAGAACTGAAAACTCTCAGCCTAGGCCCTGTGACTGAAAGCCCAGGCTTATAATTAAAGCTGAAACTGTGAGGTGGGTATGGATATAGATCTGGGGATTATGAGGTATGATGAATGTTCCTTTTATATATGAAAAAAATCTGAAGTTGTATCATTATATTCTTGGGAGTTCGTTTTGAAGATGCTGAGGACAGCAAAACGTAAAGACAGTCAAGTTGCTTACGTAACATGGTACATATGTGCCCAGAAGCAATCTATCATCTGCTACTGAGATCAATCATCTCCAGATCATTCACCTTGTCTAATACCATCTAAACAGCTGCTCTATCATATTGTTTGGGGAATAAAAGCAAGAAAGAGTCTATATGTGCTTATCACTGAAGCCAGCTTTCTTCCAATTCTTTTTTTAAAATTTATTCAATTGTGCATGTGTGCTGTGTGTGTGTGTGTGTGTAGAACCACAGACGATTCGGAACCACCATAGATGCCTCCACCTCCTCCTTGTTTACTCTGCCCCGGGATTCACAGGCTCCGCCCTACCAGGATCAGAAACGCAGCCCCCCCCCTCTTCTGCCCGGCATCTATATGTGGGGTCTAGGATCCAAAGTCAGGACTTCCACCTGCAAGGCAGAGGCTTAACCCCTGAGCCACCTCTCCAGCCCCCCAATTCTTAAAATTTTGTATATGTGTGCGCACATGTATGAATGTATTTCAGAGCACGTGTGTGTGCATGCATGTGGAGCTCAGAAAACAACCTTGGATGTCATTCTTCAGGAAACCATCTATCTTGTTTATTGAGACTCACCAGCCTGGAGCTTGTCACACAAGACTAGGCTGACTGGCCACGAGCCTCAGGGAAGCACCCCATTTCTACCTTCCCAACGCTGTGTCACCATGCCTATTTTTTATGTAAGTGCTGGGAACAGAGCTCAGAACTTCATGCTTATGAGGCAAGTACTTACTAAGCTAGCTCACCAGTCTTTCAAATGTTTATAACATGTGATTGACTAAAACTGTGGATACTCATTACTGAAGACAGTATAAAAAACCAAGAAGTAAAATCTTTCCTTATAGTTGTTAAAGTGATAATATTTGATTATAAAAGCAGATTAAAATTAATTTTTCCTCATCTTGTTACTTTCTTTAAAAATGTGCCTACCAGAAAATTTAAAATGGAATACCCTGTTGGGAAGTTCTGATTAGAAGCAGCAAAAATTATTAACAATATGGCTTCTGGGAACATGTGTAGAGGGCATTTAGTTTTTAATAAATAGCTTCTGCTTTCTGCTTGGTTTTTTAATCATGCATATTTATTGTATTTCTAATTTAATATAGGAGTAGGAAAATATGGAGATTCCTGGGCTTGCTTGGAACAATGAAACTCTAATGTTGAGTGTGGTGCTAGATGTGGACAACTGCATTTAGAAACACCTTCATGGGCAACTGGACTAGTATCATCACAGTATTGCTAAGTTGCACCAAGTTCCTAAGAGAGTGAGACTTGGGAAGCAGAAACGCCAAAGGTTATACTTGCTGGCTTATTTGACCATGAGCAAATGACCTAACTCCTCTGACAGCCAGTGTTCTATTTATGAAAAGAATACAACTTAGGAATGGAGGAATACAACTTCCATTGTCAGGAGGATTAAACATAATCTTTTAAGCAAGAAGCACACTGTATAACAGATAATCAACAATCACTGATTATCATTGATTAACCTCTATTGTCATTACAAAAAGGCAATCAATGAAGAGCTAGAGAGTTTCCTTGATCATTGGGCTGAACAGCTGAAATGCCAACCCTGAATGATTGATTCTCCAAAGCAGTATGGGAAAGAAAACCCATCTGCACTGACACACTCAGTGCATGAATCACCGCCTCCTTTTACAGGTACTTACAATTGCCATTAAGGTTAAAATATAGTGCTGAAGGTTTGCTCCATGATATAAAACCATTTTGTAGTCTGCCATCACCATCACTTCTACAAACCGTGGATAGGACAGAAAACGTTTGGCTCTTCTGTGGGTCCTCCCTTCCCTTGCGCCATCTGTGCCATTGTTGGAGTCAGAAAGCGTCCTTGTGTCCAAGCCACTGCTCAGTAGTGCCACGTCATCAGCCAAGTTATTCCCGTTTGCCCATTTTCTTGTTCTGGGTTTCCTCTTGCCTTTACTGTGGCCATTTCTGTGTTCTGTAACAAATCACATGATATGAATTACATGCCAGGAACCCTCTTTTACCTATTAAGAGGTTAACACATTTTAAAAGAGCATGAAAACTTGACTTTCCGTTCCCAGCACCCATGTAAAATAAAGTACCAGATTGCAGCAGCTCACACCTTAATCCCAGCCTCATGGGAAGTGAAGACAGGTGGATCCCTGCAGATGGCTGGCCAGCCAGTCTATCCAAATTAGTGAACTACAGGTTCAATGAGAAACCTTGTCCAGAAACATGAAGTACAGAAGAGATCGTGAGAGATTCTTGACATCAGCCTCTGCCCTCCACATTCATGTGCACCTGTCTACCCAGGTACCACCCCCCCACACACACAAACATGTATCTACGTGCCCAAAACATTTTAAGAATTATTGATTTTTCATGAACTCAGTGATAAATTTTCTTTTAAAAAACTACTTTATTGAATTATAATTTTCTGATCATGTAGTGTTTGTTGCTTTATCTACAATGTTTATATACATAGATATTAAGTTTAGAACATTTTACCACTTAAGAAAAACAACCCTGCACCTTTCATCTTTCATTCTGTTCCTGACCATCTATTACACACCCAGCTTGAAGCAAGTGGCCTTTCACTTTCTACCTCCATAGCTTTTCCTGTTCTGAACACTCTGTGTTGCTAAAGCCATAGAGCATGGCATATTGGGGGCTGACTGAAGTTTAGCATTTCTTTCGTTTAAGTTCAGCAAAGTTTCACTATGAAAGTACACAATTATAAATACAGATGTGCCTTATAGCACCACCAAAGCACACAAAACAAAAACTGACGTAAATGAAGTAGATAACTCATCAATAATCATTGGAGACGCCAAGAGCAGCACGTCAGGTCAACAAGGAAGCTGACAACGTGTGAGCAGCACTAGAAGCCAGCGACACCTGACAGATCAATACAGTGTGTTCTATCAAGTAGACGATTCTCTAGAAGAGACCACATCATAATCTTCAATAAATTTGAAAGGATGGAGTAGCACAAAAGCACCCTTGCTAATCACTACATAATGAAATTAGAGATTGGTTATTACAGGAAGAAAAATAGAAACTCAAATGTATAGGCACATTCATAAATAACTAGCAGATCCCAAGAGAAATCAGATAACACATTGAGATGGATGAAGGTGACTTGTAGGATTTTGCTAAAATAGAGGTTAGAGGCAAACTTACAGCTATAAACAACCGCATTAAGAAAGAACTCAATTCAATAATATAAACTACTTCAAGACACAGCTTAAAAAGGAAGAAACTAAATCTAAATCAACTAAAAGAAAGGAAAATAAGATTAGAGCAGAAATTAATATAACATTGATATTGAGTATAGATTCGATACATAGTTTTTTGAAGAAAATAGGCTTTAAAACTTCTGAAAGTTTTAAAATTTTACCAATTACAATTACAAGAATCATAAGATCGGGGCTGGAGAGGTGGCTCAGGGGTTAAGCCTCTGCCTTGTAGGTGGAAGTTCCTGAGTTCAGATCCTAGACCCCACATATAGACGCAGGGTGGAAGCAGGGGAGGCCTGCGTTTCTGGTCCTGATAGGGCGGAGCCTGTGAATCCTGAGGCAGTGTAAACGAGGAGGTGGATGTGGTCCATGGTGGTTCCCGAATTCGCCCGTGGTTCTACACACACACACACACATACACACACACACACACACATGCTCAATTGAATAAATAAATAAAAAACTTAAAAAAAAAAAGAATTGAATTGTAGGATCCTGCTATCTCTACTTCCCCAGGGCTAGGACTGTTGGTAGTGTGCTGCCATGCCTGGCTTTTTACATAGGTGCTAGGGGATCAGAACTCAGATCCTTGTGCTTCACAGCAAGCGTTTTACCAATTGAACCATCTCCTCAGACCAATGAGTAAATAATGCAAACATTCTAGACTAGACTTTTCTGTTGCCATAATGAAATATCTGAAGCTGGATAGTATGCAAAGAAAAGAAATTTACTTGAGTTACAGTTTTGGAGGCTAAAAAATATAAGAATAGGCAGCCATTTTGTTTGTTTTCTGGTAATGGCAGTTGGTACCATACAGAGAGTCCAGAAGAGGCATCTCATTGTAAAATATGAAGAGGGTAGAGTGTGATCTGGCTCACTCATAAAACCATTTACATGTGCTGGAATTAAGGAACTCAAGGGTTTGGTGAGATGGCTCAATTGGTAAGGCATTGGCTTGCTAACTTGGCAACCTGAGTTCACTTGCCAGAAGTATACATGGTGGAAGGGGAGAACTAACTTCTTTTTTTTTTTTTATTTCAGCTCATACAAACTTATTAGGTACACCAGTTCCCTCCCTTCCTCCTCCTCCCCCCGTACCCCCTGTTCCCCCTCCCCACCCTTCTCCCTCCCCATCTCCCAGTGCCTCCCGCCCCAAGTCCCAGAGAGTCCTTTCTTGTGCATGTCTGATTTTTCTCTGGGCCCTCCTCTCCGATGACGTACAAGGACCCAGTGGCCTTTCCCTGAACCCTTTCCCGTGTTCCCCTTAGGTATAGGAACACTGCTGTGGCTGCCAATCCTTTACCTCCAAGGCTCTTGGTGCCTTTAGCAGATGCTAGACTTTGTGAGGTCAACAGTGTGTTGGACAATGTGCAGGGCATGCAAAGTCCAATTATGATTGCTTCAGCCCTAACTAGTATAGAGTATCTTATATATCATTGCTCCTCCCATCCTTTTACTCTTACACTCTTATCGCCCCCTCTTCCGCAAATTTCCCTGAGCTTCAAGATGGGGAGAGACTAAGCTGGCCTAGTTCTAGGTGGTTGATAATAGAGTCTCTGAAGTTCTGGATTGTGGTTTGTTGATTTTCTTTTGCAGTTTTGCTGCGGGGAGAACTAACTTCTAAAGTCATCTTCTGACCTCGATCTGTGCACCATGGCAGGCATTTGGTATTTACACCCTCTCTTTCCCCTTCTCTGTCTTTCTCAAAATAAATAAAACACAAAAAGGAGGGTGGGAAAGAGAACAATTTAATCTCTTTTGAGGATGGCATTGCCAAAAAAGATCCTCTTGGTTTCTCATTCCACACTGAACCAGGCTCTCCATACATACACTTTTGGAGAGTGAACTATAGCACACAAGTGGTTCAATGCATTAGATTCACTTAGAGAGATGTAGCCCTTCAGGAAAAGTAGAGAATCCATAGATCGGAACTACGAAGAGGAACAAAGCACACTCTCAGAATTCTCAGCAGGAGCTTGGGAATGGGAAATATGAGGATAAATTGAGGTGCTAATTGGAACCTAGGTATGCTTATTTTAATAAAGCAAAAGAAATAAAAACATTAAACACAAGAATGCTACAGTTTTTAACAGAGAACAATTCACATAAATGCTAATGTTTCTCTGGGAGACGTTTCTTTCATTCCTAATATATGTATCAAAGAAATAATTCAATATATACCGTGTACGATTTCTGCTTCAGGAAGTAACTTCCTCTAGTGCACTCTGTCCCTTCATCTTTCATTCTCATGAATTACAGTCATACTTACCGAATTCATTGGCCCCACTAATTTCTAGCACATTAATGGTTTTAGTAAGCACTTTTTAATTCAGCATTAGAAATGGTGTGTGTATACACACACACTCTCTCAGATACTATATCTTCTTCTTTTTTATTTTGGCTTATAATTGTCCAGTTATAGTTCTCTTTTCATATTTTATTTTATTTTTTCCCTAGCTTTACAAGCACAATGAGTAATAATCCCTATAGATCATCTGCTCCATGGTGGGGGTTCAAGTCTCTGTGGCCGACCAAGTAGCCCTTCCTTGGGCAGACCCACTGATAGGGGTACTCTCCTTCATCTGTCTAACCCTAGCCCCTAAGTTTCCTTCTACTTGAAATTATTTCTCCTGAAATCCTGGCTAGTTTATGGGGGCATGTTGACTTGTCAGTCATCGTGCATGTCTAGTGAGGACAAGTCTCATTGTAGTGAGTTCCTGGATGCAGCAGCCCTGCCTTGATTTGAATGTCTTGTCCAGTGATAGATCTTCCGATGTTTAGGCTTATACCTATACCTATTCAATTCACTTGGTTCAGAGTATTAGTAGAACTACAGTAACAGAGAACAATTTACAGCAAGGGAGCACAGATTGTTAGGATAAAAAGAAAGTCATCCACTGCTCTTTAGTGACCTCATAGAATAACAGAATCAAGGGTAATGCTTTAGCAATTTATATCACTTCACAAACAGTTCTGAATGGGCTAACTAATGAAAATTCATTCTTGCCAGAAGGAGAGTATAAAAGGCCTTCCACCCAAAACATAGTTTTATATTTATGACTGTTTCTTGATAATTTTCATGAAGATGCACATACAAGTAATTTCATTCCTTGAAAATATACAGTTGATAAGGCTTTTTGTTTATATGTATGTGCGTGTGTGCACGTGCGCATGAACATGTGCCCGTGACCTTACGCATGCTACCTAAATAATCTACCACTGAGCTACATCCTCAGCTCAATTGTGTTGTTTTTACTCTATTTGGAGAGTTGTATAATCAGTGCAGTAGTCTAGTTTCAAAATACTTTCATTGTTCCCCAAAGAAATCCTGTATCCGTCAGCATTCTTCCCTATTCCAGGACCTAGTTATGAATCACCTACGTTCTCTAACACACCTATGGATTTGCCTGTTCAGGAATGTCAAATGAATGGAATCGCACAATATGCAGCTTTCTGGGTCTAGCTCCTTTTACCCAGCCTAGTGTTTTCCTGTTGTATCATGTACCAGTATCCAATTACTTTTCGTTACCCAACAGTCCATTGTAAGAATATACCAATACACTTGCCCGGTTGTCATTTTGAACAGGTGGGAGGATATTCAACAACCCAACTGAAAAAAAAACTGTTCTCTAGATGGATATAACCTTTATTTCTCTTGGATTTACATATAGGGGAAGGACTTCTAACTCATAGGAAAACTCTACATCTAACATTTTTAAAAACAACTAAATTGTTTTCCAAAGTGACTGGTTCATGTTATTGTCTCTTGTTCAAAACAAGATCTAAATTTTTCATGTCTCTTCTTCTGTAAGGAGTCTTGAAAAATTAATTACATTTCCATTGCCCAATAGCTTGTAAGGAACCGGCCTCATTCAAATGCTAAACTAGTGTACTGATGCCTTTAGATTGCCAATGAATGTCTTTATTTCAAGAAAAAGTATAATATTAGGCAATAGGAATCTCACATAAGCACACAAATAGTTTTAGGCATGTTATAAGAAAATCTGTCCTGGGGGTGTTGCCACACGCCTGTGGTCCTGGCGCTTGGGAAGTTGTTCAAAGAGGATCAGGAATTCAAAGACAGCCTGAGCTACATGCGACTGACTCAGGAAACAAGATAAAACAAAAACACATACAAGAAAAAAAGAAAAGAAATCTCTATCACGTATTTATATGCTTCCCATGAGCAGTTCTGACATGCCATTCCCAAGTCCTGAGTTTAATGCTGGCTTTTGGTAACTGTTTTTGTCTTAATGAGCCAAAAAGAAAGTCATGATGTTTACACAGTCACCAAATTACCCAGGTCCTAAGAACTCAAGTAGTGAAGGGAACAGGACTACATGCAAGACCTACTTGACCTTGGGCCTCTCCCTGGTCTTCTCTCACTCTGCTGTCCACTCACAAACGGTGGTAGCAACAGTATCCATTTCATGGAGTTGCTTTGAGGACTAATTCAGATTTTTTTAAAAAAAGTTTCTTGGCTTAGGATAATGATTTTGAAGATGCTGATCTTCCTCAGCTGGGCTAATGAGCAGAGCAGGTGTGGCTTCCTTCCTGACACCCAATCTTAACTTTACTATAGGAGTAGGGAACACAAAACTAGAGGTGCCAAGGGATGGGCTTCCATCTGCCCCATCATCCACAGGACCTCCTCTGGCCATCTGTTTGTTGATCTTGTAAATGAATAGAAAAAATACTGCTTTTCATCTCGAGTGGTTTGAGGATCAAATAAGAAAGTATGCACAGACCTTTTCTGTAAATTGATTTTTTTTGAGACATGGTCATATGGAGCCCAGGCTAAGTTCAAGCTCACTGTACAATTGAGGATGACTATGAGTTTCTGATCCTCCTGCCTCACTCCCCAGGCTCCAAGATTGCAGGTGCACACCACCACGCCTGATTCAAAAGTTGTACTTTTTAAAACTCTTCTTAGCATCCTTTCCATGCCAGGTACTGTCCTCAGTAAGCTAAATAACACACGAGCAACTGTAAGGCAAGTCTAAAAGAAGCTCGATCTTTAAAACCATAGCAATATAAACATTTAGGATGATATCACTATGGAAAAAAAATCACCAAAAATTTCAACTATATTTGCTCATTTATTTGTAAACATATTTATTCTAATGCAATGATCTCTCCATGCAATGATGTGTTCACTGCACTACTGAAGAACTGGAATTGTTTTAGAAAGGAACGTCTAGACTTTATTATTCAGTGGCTACTCAACCAGAGTATTTCCAACAACCAGGGCTGAGCTGAACCACACTGAATGTCAACATTAACATTTGGCCAGTTAATTATTGCTCTGTGCTTTCACAAGATTTATCAAAATTTAACTGAATTTCCTAAGGCACTGAGCTACCTTGTGACTGTAGGGTCTCAGGGGGCTGGGGGTTCCTATGGCAAGCACCAGAGGAAGACTCTCAAGCAAAGTTGGTCTCGGTTCTGCTCCACCCACACCTGATCCACAGAATGAGAACTGGCAGGAATCATTAGCATGTTCCCTCTTGTGTTTTAGAGGCAGACCTGCACTGGCTCCCATTCCTGCTCTAACTCAATGCTAGCTGTCCTTCTTTAGCAATTTCCCACCTGAAAGCCTTAGTTTCCTAATAAAATAAAGACAATAATATTAAATCGCACAGAGAGGAACTATTTGATTAAAAATCAAGTTCCTTTAGCACAGGGCTCAGCACATAGGAGGACCATTAAACACTTCTATCAAATACTTAATGCTGTAAGAATTACTAGTGGATGCTCTTACTGGATGTTTGGAAAATGCCCCTTCTCTTTGCAAATTTCTGCATTAGAATTAAGATTCCTCAAATCAAACTATTTTATAGTAAACAGCATCTTATAACAATAGAGACAGGAGGAGAAGGAAGGAGATAGAAGTAAGGGGGGTATCCGACAGCATGAGCAGCCAGCCTCGGCGTGCATGGAACTTGTAATCCCAATATTAAGCATATAAGGACTGATGGTGAAAGACAGTCTGAACTCTAATGGTGGAATTAGACTTCATCGTCAATTTGATTGGATTTAGAATCACCTAGGAGACATAGCTCCGGGTATGGCTGAGAGGCTGCTTCCAAAGAGGTTTAACTAAAAAGGTAAGGTCCACTCAGTATGTGGGCAGCAGCATCCCCTAGACTAGAGTCTGGGACTGAACCAAAAGGGAAAGGAAAAAGAAAGCTGAGCATTCATCTTACTCTGATTCCTGATTGCAGAAGCAGTATGGCCGGCTACCCCGTGTTCCTGCCGCCATGACGGACTGGGTCCCCTCTGACTTTCTTCCCTGAAGTTGCTTTGGTTGGGCATTTCATCACAGCATCAAGAAAATTAACTAGCACGCTGACCTACATCGGTGCAGCAAACACCCCAATTTCTCAGCTTTCCCTGCGAGCTGAGGTCACACAGAGAGCAAAAAAGCAGATGTGACACTAGTCTCTAGCTGCTTGGTTCCTGTTCTAAGATCTGAGATCTCACTAAGAGGGTTATTACTTTCAGAGATATGGGAGGGAGACTTCAGATGGAGACTCAGGAGAACAAAAGAGAAAGTTCAAATGAGATCAGAAGAATAAATAAAATTGATGTAGAAAGGACATGAGCGAAAAGAGGGAGGGAGGAAAATTAAATCATAAACCCCATGAGTGCTTTGATTAAGAACCATGTGTTTGTAGAGTATGGATGGATAAAAAGCTAAGAGGGAAGAGTTGTTTCACATATAAAAAGCTCTAATGGGTGCAAGCGGTCAGTCGACAAGGCTTAATCATTTTTAAGGGTCATCAATTTACTAATAGTCTCCCTAGATATTCTCAAGATTATGTTCCCAAGCTCAGTTCTCTTAACAAACTATAAGCTGTGTTTAAAAAAACACAAACAAAAACGCCATGTACCCAGTGTCAAGTGCTGTGTGCACAGTGCTGACAGTCAAAGAGAGGATGCTGAAGGCAAAGCGGGACAGACTGGGGCTGGAAAAACCCATTTTTGGCAGGCCTGCACCTTTTCGTGAGTGTGGTTTGTAAAGCATTAGTCTCAGAAGACATTTACACACACACACATACACACACAAATCAATTAGGTTTGCTAAACACTTTATCCAGCACTCACATCTACAACTTTCACCATGCGTATGAGCCCTTTCAAAAGTTCTGAGAAGTCTTGCAAGAAAGAAACCAGTTTATATCTGTTTAACCACAATTTTTTTTTAAAACTGTGGGATTTTTTCTCAGTTTAAAAGAGGAGTGGTGGGGGAAGGGAGAGGGGGCGTCTGAAGCAGCCATGGGAAATAAAACAAGATGGAGGAACTGTAGTCATGGACTACTCCAAAAGAGAGAAGAACATGCCCTTGGGAAAAGGGGAGACCACTGAGAAGCAATGTAAGTCATAGCTACATAATACTGCCTACTGTCTGTTTTCTCTGTGTGACTCCTGACCTAGGCATGTTAGAGAGATCCTCGCAGCAACGCTTCCTGGTAGGGACTAGTGTCTCTACTTCATGAACAGAGAAATGAGGGATGCTGGAAATGACTTGAAAACATATTGCAATAGTGTCTATTTGGAAAACATAGGCATGGGCCAGAAGTTTGTAGACAGGGTGCCAAAAACATAAGAAATAAGCCTGAGATTGACGAATGGTCATGAAATTAAAGTTTCCTCACAGTGAAGAAAACTTTCAGCAGCACAAACAGCTGGCTACAGGATGGGAGAAAGTATGTGGCAGCTACGCTTCAGATCAATCCAAACCAGGTGTTATGAAAATGTCATAGTGAAACCTATTGCTTCACATGCTAACTAAAAAAAGAACAAATTTTTAAAATAATGTATTTGAAGTCACATAAAATGCTGAGCATATCCAAGTCTGTATTTTGCTAAGGGACTACTTGATGCTACTGTTAATATCTTGTAAAATATTCAATGGTAGATGTTGTTGACTCAATCCATCTCCTGCATTCCAAGCAGAATCAGGAGCCTGGCTTTTCTGCCTGGTGGGGTGCAACTGTCCAGAGACATCCGTGGACTGAGCTGCCAGGTTATGATGGCCACCTCATAGCTCTCTGTTTGCATGCATGGGCTAGCGTGCATTCCTTGTGGTAGAAATAAAATGCAACTCAAATACTGAAGAAAAGAATTTCCAGGGGCCAGCTAGATGCTTTAGAGGTTAAAGATGCCTGTGTTCAAACCTGGCAACCCGTGTTCATCTGTGGAGGCACAAAGTGAAAAGAGCCAACTTCTGAAAGTTGCCCACTTGCCTTCCCTCCACATGCATGCTATGGCAAGCATGACCATCCCCCATTAATATTAAAATATTACGTGATTTATATTAAAATATTTCTAATGCCACCTTTTTAAAAGTCAGAAGCAACAGAGACAATTAAGTTTCATAACATATTTGATTTCACTCAGCACCTCCAAGGGTGTTTCCCAAGCTAACATGCAGGTCTAGCCATGTGTCAAGTCAGCTGGAGATCCCATATGACAGAGCTTTCTAGATTGCTTGCATAGTGAATGTGGGAGACAGTGGGAGGCAGGAGCTGAGAAGCAGGGTCAGGATTCCAAGGGATCTATGCTTGAATTCCAGTCTCTCTGCCTGTACTCACAATGATCATGCATAGGGCACTCTTGCCCTTGGCGTATCACAAGGATGTTCTAACAGCTCTCCCTGCTGGGTAGTGGGCAGAGTTAAATGACTTAGGGTACTCAGAGCCCTGAAACAGGACCCAGCATCTGGCAGTTTGCTGTAGATTAGAGGTCAGGGCTGTGGTAACTTTCCTTAGCATTTGCACCTCTATGAGGCTGTGGGAATCCAGGGGCTCTAGAGCTTGCTTGCCTGCAGTCTGACATTCCCAGTACCTCTGAGGTGGCCCTACAGCTGAATGTGATGCCTGTGGAAAGAGCCAGGTCTCTATCCTGGAGCTGAATTACAAAGCCTGTGGGCTAGAACTCTTCAAAAAGATCAGGACCAAGTCTCAGACAGCATGTCTCCCAAATGCCATCGATGCACGAGTCTCCCAGTCTAGAGGCCAAGGGAAGATGGCTTGCAAAAGAAACCCTACCAATCCCAGGACCCCTTTTCCACTAGTCATGGAAGGAGTAGTTACTAAAGTTTGGGGCTGTGGTTGGAGCTTGCCAAGTACACAAGGGATTGCCAGTTCAATCCCCAGTGCTGACTGTAAAAAAAGAAAAGAAAAAGAAAAAGAAAAGAAAAAAGAAACAAAAAAAGAGGGAAGAGGGAGAGGAGGAAGAGGAGGAAGAGGGAAAAAGGGGCCATTCTGGTTTCTTAGAAAGTAGGCAAAATACCTAAATAAGTATCTCACCACAGAATCATGAATGGCAAATAACCCCCCCTACATATATGCTCATTATCTTTATCGTCAATAATCATGAGAGAAATACAAATGAAAACTAAAAGGAAGGACTGGTGAGATAATTCAGCAGATAAGATATCTGCTTGCAAACCTAGTGATCTGAGTTCAGTCCCTGAAAGCTCACATGGTGGAAGAAAAGGACTGACGTTCAAAAGTTTTTCTTTGATCTTTATACCATGGTATGCATGTATATGATAGCAGTCTATCTATCTATCTATCTATCTATCTATCTATCTATCTATCTATCTATCTATCTATCTATCTATCTATCTATCTTCTCCTTATCTCTCTCCTTCAAATAAATACACAATGTATTTTAGAACTATCTATCTATCTATCTATCTATCTATCTATCTATCTATCTATCTATCTACCTACCTATCTATCTATCTATCTATCTATCTATCTATCTATCTATCTATCTATCTATCTATCTATCTATCTTCTCCCTATCTCTCTCCCTCAATTAAATACACAATGTATTTTAGAACTAACTACAAGAGATTCTAGTCTAATGAAATCACTGATTTTTTTTAAATTAGCAAGAATTGGAAAGAATGCAGAGAACTGAACCTTTCCAACCTAGTGTTACTGCAAAGTGCTGTGCAACTCTGAGAAAACAGACAGGGAGGTCCTCCAAAGTATCTATACACTTACTGCAACCCAGCCTTTCCCAGGCATTTACAGGATGCAAATGAAAAATCTATATTCACAAAAGAACCTGCGTATAAGTGAGTAGAGTGGGTTTTTTTTGCAACAGCCAAAAGTTGTGGTCCTCCACTACATAATTGATACATCAGCAGTGGTACAACCAGAAAACAGAATACTACACAACAACTAAAAAAAGATGGCTAAGACAAGGCTTAGTCATATGCAATGAACTTTTTCATTTTATTTATATATTTTGGAAATGTGAGTTTGACCACAGAAAACAACAAGAATCTGACTAAGCTAGTAATAATATTACACAACTTGGCAAAACCTGCAGCTGAAACCTGCAGAACTTGTACACTAAAAAAGAACACTTCAGCATGTAGGTTATAACTTAGCATCAAAAAGGAAAGATAATACTAAGAAACATGGATGGGAGATATTTTTAATCACAACAGAAAAATTCTGAGGCCCCATCAAAATCAACTTGAACTGCATGGTATGCCAACTGCATTTTTTAAAAAAATGCTCTATAGTTAAGTCATGAGAGGACAGAAGCAAGCAAAGAAGGAAGAGACACATCAACATCCTTCCATCATGGGATTAGCTCCCTCTTCAATCCCCCCAGCCTGGTGCATCCTGCAAGCATCTCCACATGCCACATGCGCCTCTCTGTGACACTCAAATGCCATCTCTGGACTGAGAATTCAGCTGCACAGAATGCTCACACAGACACCTAGTACTCCCATGATGAAAAACATACTCGTGAAAAACTCATGAAAGGGTGACTACAATAAAGAGTTATCAATTACAAATTCCCATGGTGTGAAAAACTAGGACTTCATTAAGCCAGTGGGCTTGGTGTTTCACAATAAAGACATTCAAGAAATTCTAGACTGTCTATAGAAACATCCCATCCTAAGGAAAGATCTAAAGGATCAAGCTCATCCCTCAGACCTACTGTTCCTGTTAGCAGTTGGCCCCCTGCCCATTCCCTTGCCCAACTGTAGTGTCCTTCTGCAGACCATTTCAAGTGGTTCCTGGTCCCTCTGTACATCATGGTTTCTGAAGCATGTGGCAGGAACTCCAAGATTTGATGGGTGTAAGACAGGAAGTAAGTACCTGAGACTGACAGGAGGATGGGAAATAGATAGCCCTAGATCTTTGGGTCCGAAATCTGCAGTTAAAAAATGCTCTCTAAAGAGGAGACAGGAAGTCTTTCACTTATCAGTGAGAGTGAGAGCGAGCTCTAATCGCAGGTCTAAACCTAACTTGGCGCTTTGCACTTCAAATTGAAAACTGACTCTTCCGAGCTTCCAATCACAGGTGAGGAATGGTCCTGAATGACAGAAAATCTATAGTCTAAGTAAGTGCTACAAACAGAATGTTTCTGTTAGTAGGAAGAGCCAAAGGCCATCATGATAGTACAGAAAAGACATCAAAATCAGCCAAGTGCAGGGGAGGAAGTTTAGGAAGCAAAACACTTATGAAACAAATGTGAAGACTGGAATTCAGATCCCTGGCACTTAATTAAATGGTGGTGGTGTAGTAGCCATTCAATGATAGAGACAAAGGATAGTGAAGCAAGGAGATTCACTGGGTTAGACTCCTGGTTCATTGAGAGATGCTGTCTCAGTATATTTAGCAGGGAATGAGTGATATAGAAAAAACTAAATGTGTGCATACATGCATGCACACCCGCATGTACACACCTAAAAAAAAGTCAGCCCAGTCACATTGTCTTTCATTAAACCTTTCAGAAATGTGGCTCAGTTGTAAAGACTCAGTTTGGCACATGCTGTGGACTTGGTGGTAAAGACTCAGCTTGGCACATGCTGTGGACATGATAGCTCAAGTCATCATGTCTTAAGCTCAGACTATCTGATGAAGAGATGAAGCTCATACTGAAAGGAGCTGCAGGAAAGACAGTGACACCATGTTAGCTTCCTAACCCAAAGAAGCCAGATGTGGTGAGACACGTCTATGGTAAGATTGGGGGTCAGAGACAGGAGAATCACCCACATACTCCTGGGCCAACTTTCTTTTAAAAAGAAAGTGATCAGAAAAACCCAGGCCACATGGAGCAAAACTGAAACTATAAAGAACAGAACAATTTTACCAGCAGCAAAGACCATGGAACGGAAGCTCTCCTAAGACCCACCCAGCGCAGTGCAGATCTGTTTTAAATCACAATCTAACTTAGCAGACTGTCATAAAGGGATCAGAGAACAAAAAGGAAAAATATAAAATAGACGCTATTAAAGCGATATGGAGGAATCAGTATTAATTTTGCTCACCACAGTAAAAATATTTCAGTTACTTAAGTAAATGTCCATATTTTTTCAGAAAGAGAAACGGATATTCCAAGATGAAATGTCTTAAGTCTGCTTTCAAATATTCCAGCATGGGTTGGAGGTGATGGCTCAGTGGGTATACTGCACGTATCCACTCTATGGCCCAAGGGTAGATCCCAAGAACCCTCACAAAGGCAGAGTTAAGAGTTTGTGCCTCCGGAATCCAGGGAAATGGGAGGTGAAAGCAGGAAAATTTCCAGATGTCCACAAGCCAGCTGTCCTGATAGACACAGCTGAGCACAAGAGAGATACGGTTTCAAACAACATAGATGAGAACCAACTCCCCCAGGATTGTTCTCTGGCTTCCACATGCACCATGGCACACGCATGCTTGCACTTACACATATGAAACACACACACACACACACACACACACACACACACACACACACACACACATAAATAGACATAAAAGAAAATAAAAATTCCCAACAAAAGCAAAGAAACAAGATGCAAATGGGGAAAGTCTTGACCTCTGCTAAATGTCAATGATGTGTTTGGTGGTTACTATCTCTTCTACTTTTATGCATGCTTGAAAATGTTCAAGAAGGAAATTATGTTTTAGGACAAGATGGAGGCAGGTATGGAAAGACACACCTGTGATCCCAGCACTGGGGAGACTGAGGGAGGGTTGTGAATTTGAGCCCAGCTTGGATGAGAGAGTAGAGAAATGAAAAGAGCAATAGCTGAAATAGTTTTTGAATCAGGAGTTGCTTCTCTGTCCTTGTCCAGTAACTTTAGTGCAAAACCACTCAGCTGCCCTAAGATGTCCCCAGTGCTGGGCTTCTTGGAAGCCATCTACTGGCACTTCATAGGGTGAGAGGCTGAGCGGTTTAGGCAGGAGGGAAGTGCTAAGTGGGAGGCAGATTGGCTCCAGCCCAAGCCATGGATTAACCTACCCTGGTCCTGATAGCTCTGCTGTGTCACAGGGCCCCAAAGGCTCTTCTAGGTCACAACCAGCCACTCACAGCAAGCCCGGGATCATTTGTCTGAAATCCCTGCAGGGTGGGCTCTGGAGCTCTGGCTTCTACTTCACTGGGCCCAACTCACAGGACGACTAATCTAATCAACAGATCTATGCTAAATTATTAAGGGACCCCAGAGGTTAATATATAACAAGTAGACACCAGACAGAGGCCTGTTAGAGACACAAAGGGACTGGGAGAAGGGTCTATAAGCTTGTCAGCCAATCCAGAAGCAAGGCTGAATCCACAAAGGGGAGTGAGTCCTCTAAACCAGAACAAAGGGGTGGCGGGAAATGGTACGTTTAAGAGGTGTTTGTGACCCTAGGAACTTCTGTGTCTCGGCTTTCCCACCTGAAAACTGGAGGCTGAGATAAGAATTAAAGCATGTAACTTACCCTCAGTGATAAAGCACTGGCCGCACAAGCAAGCACCAGCAACTGAGTTCAGATTCCCAGAACTTACTTAAATCAGTGTGATAATACACACCTGTATTTCCAGTGCTCACACAGGGAGGTAGGAGGAAGAGGCAGGCTAGTCCTAGACGTTTTTCAGGCTGGCTAGCCTGGCAGATGCCATGGAGAACAAGAAACGATCTCAAACAAGATGGAAGGTAAAACCAGCTCATGAGACTGACCTCTGATCTCTAGACATGTATTGTGGGATATGTGAGCCCATAGGAACACACACACACACACACACACACACACACACACACACACACACACACATCATTTTAAAAAGAAAAAAATATTTCACATAACGCAAATAGGGGATTCAAAAGACCAGGTCCCACCCCTTCCTGAGGATTTTTATAGTTAATGGTTACTGGGGCAAAGGACTCATTGGTACTGTGCCCATACTTCTGGTAAACAAGTCCTCACCCATCTTTCTGTAAGCATTGAGTCTCTCTCTCTCTCTCTCTCTCTCTTTCTCTCTCTCTTTCTCTCTCTCTGTCACACACATACACACATACACACACAAGACATCAGAGTTGGAAAGAGTGAGTAATATACATGAATTACATCTATGAAGATTTCATATAATTAATACATATAATTAATATATACTAATAAAAATAAAATAAAAAAGAAAACCTCTCACGTAAGCTGTGTAAAGCACTTGCTGTCGTGCCTGCATACAGTGCAACCCAAGCACATGCTTGCCAGGGTAGTACACACATGGGAATTAGAAATTAGATGAGAACCAAAGAAGCTGCTTGAAAAGTTAGAGAGGGTTTGCTAGCTGCACGTGGTGGTGGCCCGTCTGTAATTCCAGCACGGAGAGGTGCTAAGACAGGAGGATCAGGGATTCAAAGTGAGTCCAAGCGAAGCAAGAAAGACTCTTTCACACGTCTTTTGAATCTATTATCTCAGTCTTTTTCTAAAAAATGAGACATCAGATATGCCCAACCTTTTGACATAGGGGTACATTGTCCTCTACAAAGTTCAGGCTTGAGAACTAAGTAATTGAATATCCCCTGTAACCTCTTCCCCACCTCATCCCCCCAAAAAATCTCCTGTGTTTTAGGTAAGTTTATGGTTTTGTGTAGGGCTGCATTCATAGATATCCTCAGGGACATGCAGAATGTGGAATACAAGTGGGACACATAAGTATGAAGTCAATTAGTAATGAGCCAAATTTATAATCCACCTACACACCAGTACAAAACCCAAACTGCCCTGCCTTACTGAGAATCCCACAATAGAAGCATTATGCCTAGTGTTCAGGGGGCTTCCAAGGACCACCCCCAGATGTGGGCAACAGAAAGTTCTGATAGATGGTGTTGGATATACAGGGTTGCTACTGAACATGAGCAACGGGCTTTATATCCTGAAACTAGAATTGAACTAGACCTAACTTCCAAGTTTTCTTCCAGCTCAGACATTCTCAAAAAAAAGAATCACATCAGAGAGGTGAGACAAGAGAGCACAGGTGGCATATGCCAGATGGTGACCACTGCCTTACATCCAATACTAGCTAGTGACTCAAATTCACTTGACCATCAGAACTACTTGGGCATTTATTGAAACCACTCACTGAGATTCCCTCCTATTGACCTGAGAGGAAGGCTGATTACTTCTGGTCTAAGGATATCTCCATTTGTACAAGATTCCCAGAAAACTCCAGAAGGGAACTCGAGAAGATACTAACCCACTGTTCTTGGTTGGAAAGGGAAGTCACTATAGTTGAAAGATCAGATATTTATAGGTAGTCCTTTTCCTCTACTACCCACCTCCACTGGGCATTCATTCCCTAGGCAAAGGATACCTCATTTCAGAGGCTTCCATGACCTGCTTGGTCCATCCCTCTCCTGGTCCTGGTCAAATGTGCTATAATAATCTAAAGTTGTTTCCCGCTGTTCTAAGCCCACTGCATCTAAAATCAGAGAAGGACTGCAGAAGCAACTGGAAGAGAGAAACCAGAGGGGCACAGTCCAGTAGCACCCTTGGAAAGATCCAACCAAAATTGCCGAGCTCAAGACTGCAATCGCAATAAAAACCAGAAAGGAGATGAACTCTTGATCCTGGTGTGTTGAAAGATGCCATCCTTAAATCTGAACATCAATAGTGACTAGAACCTAAATCATCTTTTCTGAAAACAAGAGGCATCTTCCACTGACCATCCTAACATTCTTTGCATCTCGAGCAAGGTGTTAAGTGTGCTATCCAGCCCAGAAGACATCAAAGTCTATTAAGCTGGATCATATCATTCACTTTTTTAAAAAGTGAATCTGAATGTTTTTATTGAATTGCATTGTTAAAACTTTCTTGCTCCCTCATGCATTTCTGCAGAGTCCAAATGGGTCATGCAGAAGGAGAACAAGTGTGAGGCTTTCCTTTCCGATCTACCTGTGAGGTCTCAAGAAGGTAATTTCATCTATGCAAATACATTTCTGCATTAATGCAAGACATGGGAAAATGGGACCTACCTCTTCAATTTATGGTGAGGTAGTATTGTAGGTACTATGTTTTATACAGTGCTAAGATAACAGTCAGCTTAAGCAGTTTTTAAATGCTGCACTGCAGCCACTATGGGACAGAATAATATCACATAGTATTGCTGCTGGATGAAACGATCAGTGAAAATATTGCTTCAATATCTTTTGAACATGTATTAATTAGAGACAGAATAAGGATTATACACATTTCCTTCCTATCTCGGGCTATAGGTCGGTCCTCTGACTAAATGTTTAAAATAGATACTTGCTAATGCAGATTTAGTAAATCAAAATAGAACCATTAATAGTCTTCCTAGTGTGAAAAAGTAATAATAAATGGCCATGGATATAGCTCAGTTGGGAGAGTGCTTGCCTAATATCCATGAAACCCCAGCTTCAATTCCCAGAACCACATGAACTAGGAGGCAGTGCACACCTGTAATCCCAGTACTTGGGAGGTAGAGGTAGTAGGTCTACAAGTTCAAGGTCACCCTTAGGTGTATAACAAGTTCAAAGCCACTCTGAGTTACATAAGACCCTCTATCATTGAAGAGGAGGAGGAGGAAAAGAGATTATCTTGAATATTTAATTTGTAGGCACTGGGACAACTGAGTGCAACACCCAATGCCAATGTTTTGGCTTTTTCTTTTTTGCCTTTTTCTTTATAGACAAGGTCTTACTATGCAAACCAGCCTGTTTCTGGCCTCTTCAGTCCTACAGAGAGACTAGGAGAAAGGTATGCAGTTATTTTCCATCTAGAATTCATGGCAAAAGCATTGCAATGAACGCAATGAAGTTCAAAAACCTACAAGTCTATACACCCATAGTCATGACTTCCAGAATGATGAGCTATTGTTACCTTTTACCAAAGAATTCATTTTAGAAATAATAAATCTCAGGGGAGTAGGAAGGAGACATTGTAACAATGGAAAACCCTGACACAGATCAAAAACGAAGCCAGAAACCTCTGGGACACATTTGCAGAAGAAACACCATTTGATATTTGTTGGTCTTATATAGTGATATCATAAAACTCTGAAAAGCTTTTCAGTTTGTTGAAACAATTTTTATATTAAAAATGATAAAGTCTTAGTAATGGGAAGTCCATGAACTTTTAAAAGGCATTTTAGTAACTAGGTGGAACACAGTCAGGCCTGTCAGGCAGTGTCCGGGATCCAGCAGCACCACAGATCAAAAGACAAACAGGTGTAAGTTTCCTAAAGTGCCCAGGATAATACAACCCTGCAGATGGGCCAAAATGTCAGCACAAAAGCCTGTGAAGAATCTGCTCAGAATGAAGTCTAGCAGTGGATATAGAGTACAAGGATTTGATTGAAACATAGAAGCTCAACTTATAGAACCATTGCTAAATTTTTCCAAAGTCACAGGACATTAGCAAAACTAAAATCTGGAGGAAAATTCCAGCAAATACACAGAAGGTTTTTTGAGTTTTATTTATAAGACTTTTATAAATAATGAACTTATGAAATACACACACACACACACACACACACACACACACACACACACACACATCACATCACATCGCAGAACAAACCAAAAGTGAAACCAAATGAATAGAAGACACCAAGAAAATTCAAAGCAGATGCTGATGGAAGATACCAGATTCACAAGTTCAAGAAGTAACTCAAGTTCAGCCTTCAAAATTAACAACCTCAAGAGAAAGAGGCAGTTCTACCCGCAGATGGATCAGAGTCACTGCTCTCTGAGTGCAAATACTGACTCAACTATGCAAGCTTTCACAGGTCACACAACCTCTCTGTGGTTTCCATCTATACAAAGGGGTATACCTACCTCCCTGGAGATTTGTAAAAACCCCAGTGCATAAGGTGGTATCTACATGCCAGTAAACTCATGTCAAAACTGCACCTCTGTCCAAACAACAAGCAAACAAATACCTGAAGTGTCACATGCATGCCTTCCTGTGGAGGATTCTCTCTGGGGAATGCTGCGCTTATAAATAATGTGGGGTTTGTTTTGTTCTTCTTCATGTTCTTGCTCATCCACAGATAATAGCGGCTCAATAAAATAATCCCCATCATGGGACCGGAATGTGCCCAGCTGCAAATGAAGAGAGATGAGAGGATGATTTAATATATAGTTCAGCCAATGGGAGGAAGCAAAAACAAAAATTGTGGAACAATTCCAAGTAGAGGCAGGACTATTTTATTCTGTCCCTTCCTGAAAGGGCTGCATATCTCTCTACCCTCTGTTATACTGCTGGTACCTTGCTCTTGATTTGAGTCTAATTCATTGAACCTATTCTCCAAAGGTACCTTTTTCCTTGGTGCTCAACTTTCTATCCTCTTGTTCTTATAGACTGTTGAAAGAGTATGTTTGTGATTGTTAAGGCTGTCTGGAAATTTGGGGGTAAGTGTGACCCCAGAAGGAAAGGCTTGAAGTCTCTTACTGGTTTGGATCCCCAAGGCACAAGTAGGCAATGCCCTGTAACCCTGTCTTAAGCTCCTTTCCTTTTGCCACACAAAGGCTTTGGAATCAGACCTTGCCATTCTACAATTCTAGCATCCCACCCACGCTCCCTCCTGGGCCACCTTTTTAAGTGTCCTGATCATGTGCATTTTGTTTGTCAGCTAGAGAGAAAGATGCTTCTGCTAAAGGAGAATTGTATAGATCAAAGGAAATAATGCTCAGTAAAGCGTGTATATCTTGTAAAGCTTAGAACCGATTGATGGATTGATTGATGGGTTTCCATGTGGCGAGTGCTAGCCTCCAGCCACCAAAGAACAATGTACTTCTTACCAGTCACCGTGAACACTGTACAAAAGGCCACTCTTTCTGCTCTCCTCCCTACATATCTTCAAGTCTGGCAAATGATTACTGATGCCTCGAGCCTGAACCACCCAAAGCAAATGTCAAAAGAACATGAAAATGACCACCAAGGGATACCTAAGGGTTTGTCAAACCAGGCACTTCCCTCTGCCTTCATTATCATCTTTTCTTCTCATTATGAAAACAATCAGAAACCTTCTACTGTTCCCAGAACACAGGAGAAATGAGGGTCCTTGAAGGTGATTGTCAGCATCTGAATCCTGGTCCTCAGGCACTGACTAGAAATTCAAACCTCTAGATCCCTGGGTGGGGCAGGAAAGATGCTTCAGGGGATAAAGGTGTCTGGCTTAAGTTTGATCCTTGGGGCTCACTTGTTAGAAAGAAAGGAACAATATCCATTGTCTTCTGATAACCCCAAGCATACCATGGCAAGTATGTGGCTGGACTTTATTTCATAAATAAATTGTTTTTTAGAAAAAGATACTCCGATCAGTATGATTCATCCCAAATCTGTTCTACTATACCAAAAATCTCTGGGGTGTTGACCTAGAAATGAGAATTTTAAGGAATTTCCCTACATGATAGATCATAGAGAAGCAAGAATGATCAAAACAGCCATGGAACTTTTTTCTAATGGTTTTTCTAATAAATGAAAGTTTATTATGTGTGCTCTCTCTCTCTCTCTTCATATATATATATATATATATATATATATATATATATATATATATAAATGCTAAAGTCACACACTCAGACTTTCTATGGGTAAGTTTGTTTTTTTTTTTTTTTTGAAGCAGTTAAGAAGCAGCAGTTCCCCTGCAGAGCACAGGTTCAGGGGCAGCCAGTTCTGGTGTGGTCCAGAGTGACAGGTCCCCTGTTCTACCCGGTCCCACTTACCCAGGTGCCTGTATCTGTGCTCATTAGCCAGTGCTGATATTTTGAGAGCATCTGACCTGAGCGGCCTATCAAAGACAGATCAGTGAGGAGAAGGAGGAGCCCCAAATGCACATGGGGGAAGAGACTTGTCCACAGTTCCCCTCTGTTGGTCCAGAAACAGCCGATGGTGTCAGTACTGAGTTTAGGACTTGGAATCCTGACTTTTGTCCAGGGTTTGACAAAAAGAACCCTGCCATTCCCTGGAGTAGTGCAGATGAAGATTTTGGCTTATGGTTAAGACAGGCTGGGTGGAATTCCAACTTTTCCTCCTGGCAGCCGTGAGGTCTGGGGCAAGACTTGCAGCTCCCATGGGCTTGGTGTCTTTAACCAGCAACGTGAGTAGCTTTGAAGGTGGGGTTCTAGTTAGGTGACATAACTGACATTTAGAATACATATCACAAAGCTAGCAATAAGAATTCAATAAATGGCAACAAAAAATGGAGACAAAATTAATTTGGCTATCGGTTCACAAATAATCGCTGGGTCCAACAGTTATCTTTTCTTGGTTGAGGGGACTATTTCAAATATATGTACTAAGTATATATTCAAAAACCAAAAATAGGCGAGAAAAGAATGGATGCTGATATTGCTGCCAAGGAACCAGAAGGAGAACAAGTGCACCAAGAACGGTCACCTAGGAAGCATCTAAATGACAGTGTCAAGTAGGGTGAGGCAGATGGGAAATAACACTGGAAGACCAAGGGAAAGAGGAGTTGAAAGGATGCTTTAAAAGAAGGCATTTGTTAGGATGCAATCTAGGGATAATGCTGTGCCTGAATGTACAAGACCTTGGGTTCAGTCCATAGCACCCCAATTCATTCATTCAAAGAAGGTATATTATGAGCATGGAAAATTAACGTAGAGAATTCAGAGAAAGGAATATAAAGCAGAAAGCCTGAAACATAGCATTTCAGAAGGGAAACAAAATCTAAGATGAGGTCAGACATCGGACTATGTGTGTGGCAGGGACTAAGGAAACAGTCTAGAGGAGAAACAGGTAGGTAATTTTTAGACAACAGTCCTTACAAGAGGAAGAGACAAGATGGTTGAAATAGAGACACCCAGCAGAGAAGAGAATAGTGTTTGTGATGGGAATGAGCAAAATTGGTAACTAATGAGGGTGGAGAGTTGGTAGAGAGTGGAGTGGTATCAAATATTCTTTGGGCAGAGGAAACCTTAGGCATGAGATTATGATAAAAACTAAAAAGACAAGTTTTAGAAGAACACGAAATTTCCTAATGGTGACAAAGGAGGCTTGGAGCTCAACTAATGTCCGAGGAGGCGGAGCCAGGAGGCCTATCTTTAAGACATGAACAGAGACTCTTTTTTTTCCCAAACGAGTCCAGTTGCAAATTACAAGCCATATATATGGGGTTTGCACAGTCGGGTCTGTCATTTCCTAAGCCCTGGTCCTCAGTTCCCAAAGAGACCACGTGTGCTGCATTATCACCTTCAAACCACCAATGGAAATGGAGTTCCTACGCAGCAAAATATTTATACAACGGCTGGAGCCACTAGGATTCCTGGGGCACGGAGGCGGGGAGAGAGGAGGAGTAAAGACTGTTTACCAACGCAGTGCACACGCAACTCTATCCATAAGGTCCAAGAATTGGGGTTACTTCCTCGAAATCTGAGGATCCGCTGATGCTCTGTAGTCAGCCGCCTGACTTTTCTACCCACCTAGGCGGGGACCTCTCAAAGACCCAAGGTATTCAGGATCCTGATCCTAGGTTAGAGGCCGTGATGACTCAACGCAGCATCCCCTCCCCTCGCCCAACTGCCGTCTCCGCCTACCCCAATCAATGTCAACAACGCACTTTGGGATCCGGGATTCCTGGCGCTTGGCTGGTGGGTAAAGGGGTTCATTACCCAGAAGGCGAGAGCTTCCTCACCCCAACCTGCAGCTTTTGCCTGCTCCCCTTGCAAAGCTTCCCTTGCAAGAAGAAGGATGCCACAGCCGGGCCTGGTGAGCTAAAGACTCGAGAACCGGATCGTAGCAGGGGGCAGAAGAAAGCCCCGGGTGAGTACCCCAACCCCCACTTAGCAAAGGTGATGGTGGTGGGGAGCGTGCGTTTCCCGGGGAGAGTAAAGGCACCAAGGGCACAGACTTGAATGGCCAGTTGCGCAGAGTGCGCAACATGGTGAGCTGGGAGAGCCAGCCACGGGAAAGTTTCTGCGTCATACGCGCGTGGCAGAAACGCACGTCGCTTGTGAAAGTCAAGGACCACCCTCTCCAGGGTGAGAACCCTACTACAAACCCTAAGGGGTCGTGAGAAGAAGGAGGTAGATGTCTTACTAGTTCAATCGTAAGACAAAAGAGGGAATCAAGAAGCAGGAGTCAGGGGTACCAAATGGGATTTCCCATTAGGCATGTACTAAGCAGCGCCGAGTAGCGCACGACTCGCCCAACTTCCTTGGCAAAACGTGCGCTACGTATTCCTTCTTCCTGCTCCTGGGAACCTCCACGGGCTCCACAAGGATCAGAATTACCTTTGGGAAACCTCCGCAGGCTTCCTCCCTCTACTCTTGCGTCTCGGGCCACCCTGCCAGCAGGGTGCAGAGTCGGACTGCGCAGCAACACCCCTCCCCCTAGCTTCCACCCAAAATCGCCGCGTTTCAAGCAGGCTCCGCCTCCTATCCCCGCCCTCAGAGCCTTGGCCCGCCCTCAGAGCCCTTGGCCCACCCTTCCGTTCCCGGGACGGGACCTGCTCCCTGTCAATCCGGTTCAGTTTCAAGATTCCTTGCACGTGATAAAAGGCCCCGGGAACTAGGGGACACTAGATTACGCACCGCCATCCACAACACGCACACACCCAGAAGGAACTCCCAACACCGGTGCTTTGGGATTGGCCGCCCACACCCCCGACTCCGATGCGCCAATGAGGAGCTTGAGGAGTCGGGTCCGGGTCCGCCCTGCGCTCAGCTGCTGGGCTTCTGGGCGGCCAAGAAACCACACAACTCCAGCAACTTTCTCCGAGTTTGGAAACCAACTTGCAAGCTGCTCTACGGACTGTGCCTTGCATTAGGCACATCTGAATCGAATCCAGCCCCTTGATAGCGCCAAAGATCCACGAGTCTCCGGGCGGATGCGTGCGCTCCAGGCGAGTGTAGGCTCACACACCTCGCTACCAGACCCCCCACATCCAAGGACCTAAGCCGGTTTCTGATATTTAAAGCCAGAGTGGAGACTTGGTGGATTCAGAGTAGGATGCAATTAAATCTTAAAGAGACGGGCGAGGAGAGAAGGGGCACACGCGCCCACTTACCATTCCTGAGCACAGGCTGATGACCGCCGTGTTCTCGGACTTGGTATTGACATGGCCTTTGTAAAAACAGTGCCTGAGTTCTGCTTCCTCTTCGGAATAAAACTTGGTCTGGTTCACCTCAGGCTCCCCGAAGAGGGTGACAGTGAAGGTCGGAGCGATAAATCCGGCATGGGCGGTGAGATTAAATAGAAACTGCTGGCCAAAGGCGGAGAGGCGGTAATGCTCCTGGGAAGAGGTAGAAGAGGAAGAGGAGGCGGCGAAGGCAGCCCAGGGGTCAGATTCAGAGTTAATGCTCCGTCGCCTTCTTTTGAAGTGCACGTTCGTGGGAAAGGCTTCTCCGAGGGCGTTCACTCGGGTGGGAGACACGATCTCATATTCGCTCAGGGTCTCTAATAATTTCACTGCAGGGAGAAGCAGAGATATGAACTAATCATTCCTTTCCCCACAATTTTTAATTTAAAAAGATTGAAGGGAGGCAACTTTGTCCTGACTTATTTTGCTGCCTGTTCCAGTCGGTTCTTTACACACTCCCCCATAGGTGGATGAATACTTGCCGAACACCTACGGGGCAATAGGAACAGTCCACAACTAAGCTAGGTGCTAAGGATTACGGCCCTGGCAACCAGACAATGAACAAGTCAAAATACACAAGATAGTTACGGGTCCTGATAGTTACCTGAAAAAAATAAAACATGCGCTATCTGGTGACCCGGTTATTAAGTAACTTTAATTTGGGACAAGGAGGCAGGGAAAATACGGGGTCGGGGGAAAGAATGAGGGATAATTTTTTCCCCAGTGCTTCCCTAATAGTTTGCTAGAGATGGCCCAGAGAAGGGAGAGTCTCCAACAGCGGGAGGTAATTCTTTCTAGGAAAAAGAGAGAGGTCTCTGTTGCAGGGTGCCCGCCCCAGAGCGCGGAAGAGGAGGTGGCGATGGAAGGTGGTGGGGGTCTTCGGGGTTCATAGTTTCGTTACCTTGCCTCGGGTGCAGCCTGTCCTTGCGCACGGCGGCCGCTGCGTCTGTGCTCCCCATCTGGGCCAGGTCCCGCACCAGGAGCGTGAGCAGTGTGGCCCAGGGTACAAACTGCATGGTGCTCCTCACTCCTCCTCCCCGCTAGCCCTACTCCCCCTCCCTCCTGCCTGCTCGGGCTGGTGGCGGCGACGCGAGTCTGCGGGCGGTGGAGCGAGCGCGCGGAGCCCGGCCGCCCGGCCGCCAACTTTTTGGACTTTAGGAGTCGCTGAGGTCTTGCGGAGAGGGTCCTGTCTGCGCTCGACTGAGCAACGCCGCCGCCTGCCGAGAGCTGTGCTGCTCGGGCCGCAGGAGGAAGAGGAGGAGGAGGACTGGGGCTCCGCTGCTCGGCCGCATAATGTTTAGCCAAAGGGCCGGAGAAGGCGCGGAACGTGCGCTCCGAGGCGCGCCGGGCGCCCTGTGCTGGTGGAGTTAGCGGAGCCGCTTCTTGAATGGGGGGCCAGGGGGCGGGGGGCCCCGCGGGCGCTCAAATACCCCGGTGCACGCCTCCAGGAGGAGGGGAGGGGAGGAGAAAGCGAGGCCGGCGGCCCGCCTCCTGGCAGATCGTGTCCCCTCCTCGACCGCCCGTGCGGGACTCGCCGCCAGAGGCTCCGCCGGCTGCTGGAGGCGGAGGCCTGAGGCGCCGGCAGCGCCCCAGAGGTCCGGGACTGTCCGCGTCACCTCCCCGAGGTGGGGTTTGCGGAGACTCCCGGCTTACGTGGGAGAGGAGAGACCGTTCCCTCTTTTTCAGCCCGATTTCTTGCCCCTCGGCACTCTGCCCTTCTCCCCTGGGATCTCTGGGTCCCTCCTCTCCAGCGGACTCCTCTCCGCTTCCCACTGAGCCCTCTCCTTTTCCTAGGTGTCTCCCTTTGCTTCTCTCCCTCTCTCTGTCCCCCTATCTTTCTTCACCACTGCTCTGGGGATTCCTTACAAGTGAAACTGTCCGAGTCCGAACTCTATCCTTTGTCACTGGGAACCAGATTTGGCACCTGAGTTCAGCTCTGCGTATAATCGCCCGGAATCGAGGGTTTCCGAGGCAGGCATCTTAATCGTGCGGTTCCAATTGGGTTTCGGATCCGCGGTCTCTCTAGAGAGTTTCGCAACAGCTTAAACCTGCCATGGCATTTGGAGGACTTCTGCCCCCATGCCCAGAGGGTCTACACGTTTCTGAAAGTCCCCAACCCA
Source organism: Typhlomys cinereus (assembly GCA_023101885.1). Classification (NCBI taxonomy): domain Eukaryota; kingdom Metazoa; phylum Chordata; class Mammalia; order Rodentia; family Platacanthomyidae; genus Typhlomys; species Typhlomys cinereus. The sequence goes on along the minus strand of JALPQD010000230.1, from coordinate 1,592,839 downwards.
AAAAAGTTAAGAAGCGCCCCTGATTTCCTCAGGGTGTAAGGAGGGGAGGAGAGAAGGAGGGACCGATTTCGAAGTGGTAGTCGATTCCCAAGGAAGCCACCAGGCCCTGGAGGGGTTCGTTCCTGCACTTCCGCTGACTGTTAGCCTCGCGGTATGGCAGAGGTGAAGGGGCTTAAAGCTGATGCTTTTTAGCCACACCTTCCTGCTGCTTGGGATGCAGGTTCGAGAGTCAAGAGTATTCCAAAGGAGAAAGGGGAGAGAGGAAGACAGAAAAGGAGGGAAGGAGAGGGAAAGAAGAATTGTTTAATCCTAGACATTTCAAACGAAAATCTTTTTTCCTTTAGCTCTCAGGAAGAGTTCATTTCAACGAAAAGGAAATGGCAATTTCAGTAAAAGATATGACTAACCAATTTATAGGGTGTCCCTCAGTGGGGTTTCAGGGTTCACTGTTATTTGCTAGCCTGACACACACGAGCTGAAAATACCAACGATTGCCAACAGAGACCAAAAACCAGGATGCTAGAAATGTCACTTTCTGGGAATAGTGGTGTAGTCAGTCTCAGTGGTGAAAGGGAAAAGGACTCAACAAGACTGAAATTCCCTAAAGACTTCTCTGTGATCATTGTCATGGTCTAGTAGTACTATGGGTATTTGATATTTCACACAATTAAAAATGGTAAAGCTGCCAGGCAGGGGGGCATCTCAGATTACATGCACCTGTAATCCCAGCACTCAGGATGCTGAGGCAGGAAGATGGAGAGTTCTAGATCAGACTAAGCTACTTGAATCTTCAAAATAAATCATTTAACTATATCCCTTCTAGTATTACATCTTTCATTTCACTATATGACAAAATTCATCCAATTGCTGAGAATTTAGTGTAGAATAGAAATCACTGTCTCCAGTGAAACCACCTAAATTCTTTCTTGAAAAATTTCTCAGGACTATAGCATTTTTCAAAGTATTTTCCACTAGTGAATTCCTCTTTCTCTCTTGTACTTCAAGTTCTCCCTGGATAAGAGAAGAGAACATGGTGACATCACTGTGTGGAGGAACACATTTTCCTGTGTGACTCTCTCATTCTTTCCCTTTCCTTCTAAAATGTAAAAGATAAACTTTGTTTACAGTTTTAAAATTGCTTCTGAGAAAGTATCATCATTTCCATGAGGTGGGGGATATATGAAATATCTCCTTTTATTTCCTGAGGTGTTGGATACCCCAATTTTTAGATTTTTCTCATCCTGTCACTCTTGCCTCCCAAGATATGGCTCCCCTCTGTTATCTCCTGAGTTCTTGGGAATCTTAAAAATATGTGTCTCAAGCCCTGAGACACAAAACCAAAAACAGAATTGAGTTAGTTCCTTTAGGTCAAAATCTTTGAGCAATAATTATCCCTCCTGGAGTGTTTACCATGGACCAGACCACATGCTAATATATTGCATATAAGTTTTGCAATAGCTGCCAATGAGTCAGGAAACACTGGCAATACCGTTTTACAGATGGGTTTACAGAAATCAAAAAATAAAAATAGTGGAGTAATCTGACCAGAGTCCTCGACTGTCCAGCAAATTGTTTTGGCAATTGAGTTGAACTTCATAATTATATGTAATGAATATAATAAGCATTGCTGCTGGGTTTAAAGTTGTAGAAAAAATTGCTATTCTCTCTCTTTATTTCTCTCTCTCTCTCTCTCTCTCTCTCTCTCTCTCTCTCTCTCTCTCTCTCTCTGTCTTTCTTTTTCTCCTTCCTTGTCTCTTCTTCTCCCTCCCCTAGTGGGAATTAAACCATTAACTCCAGGGTCTTGCCTATGCTAGGTAAGCAAGGTGCCACTAACTTACTTTTCTTTCCCTTTGTAAAGATTTTGTTTTGTCACATTTTGTTGTATTCTGGTGAGACAGTCTCTCTTGGTCGCTAACTAGCCTTGAACTTCCTGGTAGTTCTTAAATTTTCTATCTGGCTAATATTAGAGTTCTATAGCACCATGCCTGGCTCTAATGTTTTTCTGATGCTCAGAACTTAATAACGATTGTCTCAAAATTTGCCAATTTTTCTTGCTTTTCTTTGGCACCCAGAACAGGTCTGGCTCAAGAAATAATAAATCAATGAATAACTTCAACTTTGAAAATCTATTATATACACATCACTATTCTATACATGCACATACAAAGTTGGAAGCTTGGCTATATAAACAGGTACATAGCATTATCCAAGTTCAGGAGGGAACTGTAGATTTCAAAATAAGTTGGACCCTCACAAATGTGTACTCTGAAAAATGCAGAACATTTTGAGATTATTTGGAATTAATACAAAGAAGGGCTTTGACCCACTTTCTCGCCATATCTTTGCTGGACTTGAATGACACCATCCATTAAAGTGGGGACTCTTCTTTGGTTGACTCTGCATGAAAACTGGACCCCAGAGGAGCAATGTTAGCAGGAGATAGTCTGGCGGATGGAAATAGGAGATCGCATCACCAATGACTGTTTGCTGAACCCCGTGGAAACAGCAGGAAGGAGACAGGAAGCAAAGCCTTCTCTTCCCACAGAAAGGGAAAGCACATGCCCAAAACAGAAGGGGGAACCCACAGCAGAAAGTCAAGTTACCTGAAGGGTCAGCAGCAGGTGATTGGTGATGGTGGTGGGGAGGAGATGAAAAGCTGACATGTCATTCAGGATTCTGATGAACCAAGCACCTGGTGAGGAGCCAATGAGGCTGAGTCTGAGATCTGGGGCACATCTGCTCAGAACCAGCTTCTTATTTGCAGGATGGGACTAGAAAGAGTCCACATCAGTCACCTTGTTCTGCCACAAGTAAATGACTTGAATGTATCTTTTAACCTCTTCAACTGTTGGCTTCAAGCAAAGCAGCATTTTTAGAAAGTAGCTGCTTGTATCACTAGTGATGATAACATTAGATTCTCTTCCCTGTGTTCTTACTTCATTTTGTCTTGTTGATATTGACAGGATCTCCTTACATACCTTTGGACTGGGCTGGAACTCATCTAGACCAAACTGACCTGTGATTTGTGATGATCCTCCTGATGCTATTGCCTGAGTGCTGGGATTGCTGATGAGATCCCCATGCCTTGAGTTCTTACTTCTTTATGTTACTGACATAAGTCTCACAGCAGTATGGCTTTTAGGCTACTACTGTTTTTCACACTTCACTTATAATCAGACAGCAAAGAGAAGTAGCCTGTGAGCCTCAGAGGTGGGAGTCCAAGGCAAGGATTGTACTTAGAATAATAAATAAGTCTTCCTCCTAGACTGAACTCCTCTCCTGTCTATGTATAAGTTCAAGGCATACAGTAGGTGTTCGATGAATGTCTTCCCTTTTTAAAAAGAAAAGTACTGTTTTGATGATTACAGCGTTAAGACTCTTGGTCTGGAGGTGTAGCTCAGTTGAAAGAATTCTTGTCTAGTATGTCCAAGGTCCTGTGTTTTATCCCCAGCACTACATAAAGCAGCATGGTGATGAATAGTTATAATCCCAGCACTCAAAGGCTATCAAGTATGCAAAAGGATCTGAAATGCTATCCTTGCCTATGTATTAAGATTGATACCAGCGTGGGATTTTGTAATCAGCAAAGTAGAACTTAAAAAAAAGAGACAGCATATCAATTAAATAGTTGATAATGTCACCACCTTAGGGGAAATTTTTCTCATTGCTAATGCATAACTTTATTTTTCTCTACATCCAGTATATAGTTCATTATTTGAACACAGTCTTACATATTGTATGCATATGAGCACAAATGTTGGGAAGAAACTTTCAATGAGGTCATCAGGCTTTTGAAGGAAATTCATAAGGAAGATGGAAATCTAAGCACTTAAGAGATGGTCACCAGTGACTGGAAACATGAATGGAGAGTCATAGCTGAGTAGCTGGGGGAAATGTGCATGCTTTCCCAATACCCGGTTGGACAAAAAGGGAAGACATTTAGCTGATTCATTCAATGAAGACATTCATCCAACACCTACTGCATGCCTGGAACTTCATAGACAGCAGAGGAGTTCAGTCTAGAGAGGAAGAGAAATATGAAATAAGTAACCACGTGAACAAGTATCAATTAAACATTATTGTAGGTACTTGAAAAGAGATTAAAAGGGAGATGGAGGCTGGGGTTGCAGTTCAGCAGCAGAGCACTTGACTATCATGCTTAAGGTCTTAGGTTCTGTACCAACAAAGAGAGGGGGAAAGTATGGAGTGTGACAGAAGTCAAGACGTTCCAGTGGTGAAGATGTGGGGGAGAGATGATTAAAACCGAGTCAGAGCCTGTTTTGGAGGCGCTAGCATTCTCCTTTGTGTGCAAAGGAGGCCCACTGAACGCTACAGTCAAGGGCATGGGAAAACTCTCACTATGGTTTGGATGGGGTTTGTTGCCAGTCCAAGCCCAGGTTGGGGCTTGGTTTCTGATAGAATGGTGTTGAGAAGTTGCAAGACCCTTGAGTGGCCCTGTTCAATCAGGAAGCAGAAAATATGGACTCCTGCGTCCACCTAGGTTTCTCATTTTCCGCTTTTTTAATTCAGCTTGGGACCTTAGCCCATGGGGATGGTGTCATCTACACTAGGGGCTGGCCTTTCTGCCTCAGTTACACGTCACTGGAAACACCCTCAAAGACATACTCAGAGGTGTGTCTTCTGGATGATTCCAAATCCAGTCAAGTTGACTATCAAGATTAGCCATCACGCTTTAATGTGTGTGAACAGAAAGGTCAATAAAATAGACGAGAAAAACCACAGATGCTCAGTGGATTGCTTCTGACAGGGCTGGTCTTTTTTTTAGTCAAGATTGGATCACAGACCACTCAATAGATGGTCTTGATAGACTAGGTAGCCACTTGGTAAAATACACACACACACACACACGCACACACACACACACACACACACACACACACGTTCATGTGCACCACCACAAACCACATAAGTAATGATGTAAGCTCTGTACTTAATACTTTAAATAGGAGCTTTAACTGCATGAAATGCATCAGGGGTTGATCATAATCATTAAATCGAGATTGACTGAGAAGAAAACAGGAGAGGATAATGCCTTTGTTTGGGTGGGATGAAGAAAAGACCTCTGGATTATGACTCAACATCCACTAGCCATAAAGGAAAACCCTCTTGAAATCCTCATCTTTGTCACAAAACAAAGAGGTGCAGGATAAGTAACATCATGCATTTACCCATTTGGTGCTTCTATAAAGGACTGCAAATGCTGCACAAGGTGTAATGAACAGAAACACAATGGCTTGCAGTTGCAAAGTCCTATATTGAGATGTCATCATCTAGCAGGAGAATTTTACTGTCTTTTAACATGGTTGGAAGAGGGAGAGAAGAAGAGGAAGAGGAAGACGAAGAAGGAGAATAAACAGAGACAGAGAGAGACAGAGACAGAAACAAAGTCAGAGACAGAGAAAGGAGGCAACCTTCCCATTTACAAGGTATCCATCCAAGCCATAATGATATCAATATCCCCCTCCCTGGGAGATGTGAGTATTATGCTATGCAGGTAAAAATATGCTTGGTTCTGCTCAAAAAGAGAAAACTTAATTAAAATTCTGCCCATCCTAACTTTTTAGTTTTCAGTCATTTACTAAGACTTTGGGAACTCATAAGTGTATGCTGCTGTTGTGTAATTGGTACCAGAGCCTGAGATGGCAGCTTGATAACACCCCTCAAAACTGTTCAACCTTGTGCTATTCAAACCAGCATTTTGCCTTTCATGCATCTTCTATTCATCATGTAAGCACTGCCACACACAAGGTTTTTCCTTGCAGCACCATTTTTCATGGTGAAAATCATCAGAGAAACATAAATTCATAAGAGATGGATGAAATAAATCAAGACCCATTTGGATAATGCAATGCCCACTTTCAAGCATTTTCTCTTTTAATAATGTGCAAGAGACTACGATGCACCATCTACTCACCTCTTGACAAGTCATCTTCAGAGCTACGTGTTCACTTCCACAAGGAATCTTGGCCAGTGTCCACAGCAGCACTGCTTATAGCATGAACAAAGGCCCTCACTGAGAAGTGATTGTTTTTCTGTATAACGTGATTCATAGAATGGGATACTATTGAAATACAAATAAATAGCTGCATCTCAGAAAATGAAAGGAAAAGATAAAACCAACTAGCGGAGTGATACGCATATCATATACATAGGTACATAGGTACTGTGCATGAAGACATTAAAAAAAATGGTCTCAAAGATGTGCTTCAAATTCTTACTTGGAGGAAGGGAGAAAAAAAACAAAGATAATGCTTTGTTAAAAGGACATAGTGCTTATCTGTAATGCCTTCAAAATTATTAAGTATTTGGGTAAATGCACATATTCAATTACTTCAGTGCTTTACTAATTAAAATTTTAGTCACTTAAAAATGGCAATGATTCCTTTTAACTTTAATATGTGCATGCACAAGAAATTTTGACTTTGTGTGGGGGGGATACTGAAATACTATCCATGGTGCTTTTTGATTGCTGGGTTAATTCAGAACTCTCACTGCATGCATAGTGTATGTCCTGATCCATTTTAAAAACAGAGAAAAGCTCTGAAGGTGAGTGAATGGGCGAATGAATGAGTGAGTAGGAAGCATCACGTGGTTGTTACTTTCTGCATAGCATTTCAGAGATAAGCTTCCTTCCCCTGCTAGCCTGCCTGGCAGATGAATCATAGTCCTTCAGTGAAGGGTTGTGCTAGAACGCAGCTCTGAAAAGACAGCCAAGATTTTTGGTTATACAGCAAATAAGTGATTCTGGAAGATCTAGAAGGTCAAAATTCAGAAAACCCTGAAGCCCCCTTAACCCGATCATACTTTGGCTTTGTAAATAAATGGGCAAGCCTGTAGTTGCTTACGTTGATCAGCCCCTTGGGAAGCCATGACTTTTAGACCCTCAGATGTTCCTGTTCAGGTTAGAAGATGGTCTCCTTATTGAAGTGCCAAGCACAGAGCAGCTGTTCAGTAAAGATTTGCAGAATGAATGAAACGACATGAAAGAAAGATAAAAATAAAATCACAGTTGAGTTCTATGTAGTGATGAGAAACAAAACAGAGAAAAGAATATACTGCATTTACATAGTGTTACAAAACAGACAATGCTCGCTGATAGCAACAGAAAGTGATTTCCTTTGGCGGGTCATCATGTTCATTCCCATTGCTGGATCCGAGGGACAGTTTCCTCAATGCTCTCATTGTGTGAAAAATGTATTAACTTACACAATTATGATCCGTGTACTTGGCTGTTGGAGTACTCTTTAAAATAAACGAAATTGATTTCTTCAAGAAAGAAGGAAGGAAATTATTGGGAATTAAATACATGTCACAGAGGTCTCGGAATTTTGATGTGTCACGATGGACATAGCCTCACTTCTGGACAATCAGCTTCCATCCCCAAACACTGAGAGGAGGAAGCGGGAAGCGTCATATCCGAGGCGTGCACCCATAGCTCTTCCTGAGCAAGGCACAGCTCTTATATCCAGCACTTAGCTCCTGGGGGAGCAACTATTGCAGGACTGGAAGTGACTCTGCCAGGAGTCACCTCCCCTTAATCTTCTGCAAAATCCAAACACTTACACCAGAGACGTGATGAAAGAAGGCCAGGATTTTCTGAGGTATACATACAAGCAATGAAAAAATGTATACCATTTCCTACCATCTAGCAAATACCGATTCCTTTTTCTTTCCCTTTCCTTTTTCCTGCCTTTTCTTCCTCATTTCTTTTTCATTTTGATATTTTGATAAGATGAGAAAAATAGCGTTTAAATCCTTAAAAATGATAAACCTATACTTTAAATGTGTGCGCACACACATATGTTCACTGACTAAATGATATACAACATACAATTATGTTGTATAGAATAGCAAAAGATTAAAGGGCAATCTGAATATGTATGAAAAGGAGACTGTTTCAGTATATAAACATTAGATAATACAGGAATATACAGCTGTAAAGAAAGAATGAAGATGCTATTCATATCTGAAGTATTCAGATAGGTGGAAATATAAGGTTCTGAACAATGTGTTTATGCCACTATTATTTACAAATGTATGAATTATTTCTGGGAAGGTACTCAAAAAGCTATTGCTCACCTCTGGAGGGGTGGAGTGTATATAGATAGGAGAGGAACTTTCTCCTGTGTTCTCTGCAATTCTTTTGATGCTTAAGCCACATTCTGTATTGTAATCTAAGGTGATACTTCGACTAGGAGAGAGGATGCAGGACAATGGCCACTGAAGGGAAAAAGGGCTAACCCAACAGGAAGGAAATTTGTCTGAATATATCAAAAGCTTTCGTTGTAAATACGTATTTCCAGTTTTGAGAGTTTCTTTTTTAAGTTTGTGGTGTGGTAGGAAGGAATGTTTATGAGAACTACATTATAGACATATTTGGGTTGACTAGATATAAGAACCAGAGAACTGGTTGCATAAATTATGCCTGCAGGTACACTTTAAAAATGTTATTTAGGATTTTTTAATAACCAGAAATTTCTCATACTATGCATGTATAGCTGATACCATTTGATACTAAAGTGAATAATCACACCCTTGCAGGTGTGTATGTGTGCATGCCATAGCCAACATTTCACATGCTTATTCTAAGTATAGAGTAATGGGTATTTTAATTTTCTGTTTCCATTCTTACATGCATTTTCATAATGGAATGATGCCTGTGTCAGATATTTGAACATCCATTGTGAAAGTAGTAATGAAGAAAACAACTTTAAACATATTCCAAGTTAATATTACAACATGATCAGCAGATACAACTGTATGTAAAGCAGAATTGCATTATATTCAGGTTAAGAAATAACAGACCTGAGACTGCTGTGCAGGATGAGAGCCAGCCGCTGGCTGGCTGCTGGCTACTTTATGTCCAAAGCCATATTGTCATGGCATGTATTATTGTAGATGGTATCTCCATGTATACATGCTTACTGGTTATATCATACACTGAATAATTTCTCCATATATATACATTTGTGTATGTGTGTATATATATGCACACACATTTGTGTGTATGCACATGTTAATGTATATGAAATGGTAATGTAGTATTTCAAAACTACTTCTAGAACAAAACATAGCACATGTGTCCATGATACAATCAACTTGGAAGGTTGAGGCAGGAAGATCACTTAAGCCCAGTAATTGAGGCTAACTTGGGCAACAGAGTAAGACTTATTTTGTAAAAATAAATTTTTTAATTAAAAAATAAAATTGCTTCTACTTATATTATTCCAACAATTTTCTCTCTTCCTCTTTGAGGTAGGAGGATTCACACAATATTAGCCATGTTTAAATGAATGCTTCCGTGGTATTTAATGGATGCATAATGTCTAAGCATCACCTCCATCTAGTTCCAAAACATTTCCATCATCCTCCATCAATGACCTGTACCCATTAAGCAACTGTTTGCTATTCCCCTCTTTCCTTGATTCTTGGCAACCACTGGACTTCATTTTGTTGCTACACCACCTGTTCTAGAACATTCATAGGAATGAAATCACGGGTAAACTTTTACATCTGGTCACTTTTGGGTATCTTGTGACAAGGTTCATCTCAGTTGTAGCATGCATTAGTACTTGATTTCTTCTTATGCCTGAACAACATTCCATTGTATGGATATAATGGTTAAGCTTTCATCTGAGATAGACATATGACTTGGTTTCCACAGGGTCTCTCTTTGAACTTGGAAATCACCCTTTCAGTTAGACAGGCTGGCCATCAAACCCCAATGATCCTTCTGTCTCTGCCCCTCAACCCCACTCCTAAGGCTAGGGCTATAAGCACTCACTGTCATGCCCAGATTTTATTGCATGGGAGTTAGAGAATCTGAATTCAGATCCTCACACCTGTGATACAAGGGCTTTACCCACAGTCCCTTTTTTTCTTGACAGTGTTCTATAATGTACCTGTTATTTGTACTTACTAATATTGGTATAGAAAAGTGCCATTTTATCATCTACCTTCTCTTCAAATTATATATTAGATATGGTTTTGTGTTCATTCACATAGTTATCATTTTGATGGCTACATGCTATTCTCTCATAGTCACAATACTTTCTGGATTGTTGGCAGATTATTTAAGTCATTGTTACCATTGAAGCCAGTTCAGTTCAATTCATCAACTAGGCATTAAGAACAGAACCCGAGGAGTGTCGTAAGGATCTCACAAGGTTGCAGGCTGTGAATGATCCTTGCCACTCAGAAAATTCCAAAGTTTGGGTTGCTTTGTGCTAGCAGCTGGAGATGAAACCCACGTCAGTCAGTTAGATGTCAACTTGACAAAAGATTGCTGAGCTCTTAGCATGCCTGTGAAGAATTATTTCATTAAAGAAAGTCTCTGTACAAGCCTGTAGGAGATTATTTAATTGATGTGGGGTAACCCTAGCCATAGTGGGTGGGACCATTCCCTGGGCAATGGACAGAATAAAGTAGACTGGTTGGAAGGTAGCAGACCTAGCAAACTATAACGTATGCCCTGTTCTCAGCACGTGAATGAGATGTGGCCATTTCCCTTAGTTCCTGACATTGGTATGAACTCCATCGAAATGGACCATGAATGTGATTGAAAATTCCCTCATTTCCCCCTAAATTGTTGGTCATGTATTCACTACAGCATGTAATTCCACACAATGAAAAGATGAGCCCGAGACAAAGTCCAAATAGACCTTTTTCACTCATCTTATCTCTGCAGGCAGCTAATTTCCAAGTCTCTACTCTGCCAGCCATATGATAAGATACTTGCACACACTCTAAGCTGCAATAATCTTATTACTGAAGATTCAGAAGCAGTCTCCATGATTTGTTTTCCTTTCCTACTCAGTATTTGCTGACTTCAGAGCAAAGTAGATATAAAACTTATTCGAGAGTGATCTTAAGATTCTGTTTTCATTGCTTAAATGTGAAGTAAAATTAACTTCATGAAAATCACAGATAGGTAGGAAAACCCACAATGTGCAAGAGCCAGTCCTTGGTCTCATGGTGCTGGTGACACTGATGAATAATTTTAATCCAACACTGATAGCAGACAGTGAGCTTTAGCATGAGAGACACTAAATGGACTAAGAGATTTTGAAGTAAACAGGGCCTCAGCAGCCTAGGGAGATAACTCGGTCAGTAAAGGGCTTATCTGGTAAGCAGGAAGTCTGAATTCAATATATAGAACTAAAAACAAAACAAAAAGTGTGGTGGTGGAAGCTTGTAATTCCAGCACTGGTTGGGGGGGGGAGATAGGCAGGTCCTGTGGTTCAGTAGCCAGTCGGCCAGCCTAGTCTACTTAACTAGTGAGAGATTCTGTTCCAAAAAGAATAAAGAAAAATGGATAGTCTCTGAGGAATGACACACAAGGTTGTCTTCTGGCTTACATATGCATGCATGCACATTTGCACACTAATGCAACCACACACATGTGCCTACACAACAGGGCCAACCTATAGTGATATGGCGACCTTTGAGATAAGTTCACAATTACAAACAGAGTTTCACATCAACAAGGTTTCTCTTTCCCAGTTTTTAGTGGCAGAATTCAACTCAAACTAGTTTAAGTAAAAATACAAAGATATGCTGGCCTAAGCAACTGAAGAATGCAGGGCATCCTGCTTCAGGCATGGGTAGATCTAGGATACTAATAATACTGTTGAGAACTCTACCTTTTGTTTTCTTGAGCTGTTTCGCTCTGTGTTGGCCTTGTTTTCAAATAGGTGTGTCCCCTGCAGAAGTGAAGGTGGACACTAGCCTTCCCAAGTTCAGCTCTTGGCCGCCTCATCATCCTAGTGGGAAGACGGCACAATTTTTCAGTGGATCAAATGCAACACATTATACCAACAGGGCTCTGCTTGGTCAGATCCGGTTTACGTTCCCTCCAATTTCTAGAGTGGAAGACAGACCAAGAGCCATAAAACTTGGGGACCAGGTTCAGATAGGAATAGCCCTCCCCATACCCCACTCCTGCCGCTAAATAAAAGGGGTTATAAAAACCAGAAAGGGGCTGGAGAGGTGGCTCAGGGGTTAAGCCTCTGCCTTGCAGGCGGAAGGTCCTGAGTTCGGATCCTAGACCCCACGTATAGAACGGGGAAGCGGGGCGGCCTGCGTCTGGTCTGGTAGGGCGGAGCCTGTGAATCCGGGGCAGAGTAAACAAGGAGGAGGTGAGGCCCATGGTGGTTCCCGAATTGCCATGGTTCTACACACACACACACATACACATACATTCATACACACACACACACACACACATACACACACGTGCACACATGCATACAAGCACAATTGAATAAATAATAAATTAAAAAATTAAAAAAGAACAAACAAACCAGAAAGGAGTCCAAAAGGATGCTGGGAAGCCACAAAGAGATACTCATTATGAGGTACATGGTGTGATGGAAAGTGGAGAGGAGCTCCAAGCAGAAGCAACAGCCTAAATAAAGGCACAGAGGCAAAATGTATTGAGGTCTAGTTTGGCAAGACTAAACAACAAAGAAGCCTAATGTGTGCAGAAAGCCCTCAGCGTCACACCAATTGTCTGCAGCATTTTCAAAGGCAATACGGAGGCCAATAAGCTATTATTGCATATGCAAATATACAGCATCCATTTATTTCCTTCCTTTATGGGGATTATTTGTAGCTGCATACTTCATTCATAAGGCCTTTATTTTCAATTCAAGTACATAAACCTGCATGACATAATCTTGGGGGATTTTTCTCAGACTTTTTCATTGCATCTATCTCCCCCAGCTTATTATATTTCCTCTTGCCTATCACTCCAGAGTTTGGCTAAACTGAAAAATACACATTAGTATGGCTATTCCAGGTGGAGGCCAGGGAGGGCCCTTGTGGAGATAAATGCAAGAAATGCACCCAACCATGAATCCTTGGGCCTGATGGGCAATTTATGGCCTCGCTGCTTCCAACCCCTCATTTATCCTTCCGTTAAAGTTGTTCTCTCAACCTTAGCTTGGGCTTTGGAAGAAGAAATGTGTTCTGTTATAATAATGATTAAAAAGTCCCTTTGGAGGAAATAACTTGCTGATGAAGATTGATTTCTCCCTCCCTTCCTCTCTTCTGTCTATGAATCTTCTCTGAAAACAGGAAGGAGAAAACAGGTCACCAGAGCTCAGGATAATGGGCCACAAAATTCTCCATAGAGGTCAATGGAAGTCGACTGTAGTTACACGTAGTCTTCCATAACTGCCCTTCCTGAAGAGGTGAGCGGGGAAGGTCATCACAGACGACAAGGAACTATAAAGAACTCATTATCATCATGTCAGGCAGTTTTACCAGATGTCACTATTGTCCCCATTTTATTAGTATAAGGCTAATCTTTAGGATTCCAAAAAGATAGTCCTGATGTGTGTGTGTGTGTGTGTGTGTGTGTGTGTACAAAACCAGAAGCAGATGGCAAATGTCTTCTCTGGACCCTCTGTCTTGTTCCCATGAGACAAGTTCTCTCAATAAACCTTGAGGTCACTGATTGGGGTAATAGGCACATATAGCCCATGATATGTAGCTACTGGGATTTGAACTCAGGTCTTCATGCTTATATAGCAAGCATCTTATCCACTGAGCCATGCTTCCCTAAGTGTGTGCGTGTGTTATATATATATATATATATATATATATACACACGCACACACCCAAGTGTAGCAGTTACTCTGCATTGTTGCTTATAAATTGCCACCAAATGGCTTAAGGAAACAAGGGTTTATTCTCTTAGGACAGTCTGGTTGCAGTTCTTTGTCCAGTTTGTCAGGAGAGCATGTACCAACACCAGGGCTGAGGGACCTGGCCAGGCTGAGGGAATTGGCCACACCACCTCCACATAACAACTGAGAGAGGGATCCTTACTTGCCAGACCAGCATGTCTAGCCAAGTATACAGAAGGATGCCAACTTTCTCAACTACTTCCATGCATTTTTTTCACCTGTCCAGGGCCTTGTCCCACTTTCCACACGTTGGGCCTTCCCCAATCAACTAGACAATTTCCTACAGGTTTGCTCTTGGCTTAACTCAACTACTAATTATCTACAAATGAGCCCAGAGCGCGATCTCCCCCCAACCATCAGGTTAACACCTACATCTCTGACACCAAGTCTGATCTGTAAAATGGGACGGCAAAGGTACTATCCATCTAGTCAGGTGAGGATTGGATAGGAACAAAAGAAACATAAAGCTGCTGGGTCAATAAGTTGTGATTTGAATGACTGGTGAGTTTTCCTGCAACTCATCCAAAAATCCTGTATCCTAGTAACACGTCTTATTCCAAAACAGTTAGGATGGTTGGTCACCCAAAAGTCAGAGAAAATAAATAGTAGCTCTTCTTCTTTCAAAGGAGAAAACATGAAGAGCAGGATACATGATGTGTTTTAAGGAACACAGGCAAGGTTCAGAAACCACTGTGGTTACAGAATTAAACCATGAAGATTCACAGGTAACGCATCAACATCGACATTCTTTTCTAGCTGCGATCGCTCATTCTTTCATTCAGCTCTTTATTCCGCCAATCCTTTCCCCTCAGAGAGCTACACTTCAGAAGAGAGCACAGTCAAATCATGCAAGGTTAATTTATGAATGTTTAAATGGTCAAAGTTGGTACAGATTACTTGTGTTGAGCGAGTCAATTTTCTAGGTGTTTCCCTATCTCATCTTGATATTAGTGGTTGCTTGCAAGGTGAGAACATCTTGGGGGGTTCTAGCATAGCCTCCGACCATGGAGGAGGAGAATGTCTGAAGTAGCTACATTTAACTGGATCAGTGGGTCTTTCTTCTTACATTCTAATGGGGGGAAGGTATGGAATATGACCTTGGGTCCTAACTCTGTTGCTGTGTCACATGCTTGAAGGTGGGAAAGCTTTCTGTGACCCATGCAGGTGGCCCTTGCTTACAGTACTCACACACACACACACACACACACACACACACACACACACACACACGTGCGCGCGCGCGCACACATGCACGCACAAACCCGAGTGGTATATTTCAAGTCTCACTATCACCATCTAGAAGAAAGACAAAATGAGGCCTCCAACTGTGTTTCCCATTAGAGCCCTAAGAAGTCTTATATTTTCATTTCAGCAAAGCCAGGAAATTCAGAATCAGTCACTTCATCCAAAATATAATAATCTTCTGGTATTATGTTTACGCTAACATGTCACGGGGAAAGTGGATACTTCACCTGGGAGTCGTGCCCTCGCAGGGAGGCCGACTTTCTGCAGCAGCCCTGTGTAATAAGCTCCAGAGCAGCCACGCTGGGCTGAAATGCAACACGCCGCCCCCACGGGCCCAGCAAACCGAACAGGAGGCAACCTTTAGGAAAACAGGATTAGATTTCACAAAAAGATAACGGAAGTACAAAACCCTCACCGTGTCTCCTGCAAAAATAATAGAACAAAGGGTCCAGGGGCCACATCTTCAAAGACCAGCAGTCTCAAGATAAGCTCCATCTTACCTTAAGGACTTTCTAACCAAGAAGTTTCAGGGGCCAGTGTTTGCCAAAAGCTTTACCAAGGGAGGGACCTCATTTCATTTTATCTTTTTTTTTTTTTCTTTTTCCTTTGGGATGCATTCTAGGGAAGATGCTGAGATAATTAGATTCAGGAGGAAATACTATAATCAGATGCCAAGAAGAAAACAGGGTTTGTTTTTGGTCTGGGCGTGGATAATAGTGGTTGGGTTAAGCCCAGAGCAAAGATGCAGGAGATTGGCTGGCTGATGGAGAAGGCCCAGGTGGGTGGGATTAGGCCTAGGAATAAAATACAGAGAGCTGGTTGAGAAAGTTGGCATCTTGGGCATACTTGGCCAGACATGCTGGTCTGACAAGTAAGGATCTCCTCTCTCAGCCATTATGTACAGATGGTATAGCCAGTTCCACCGACCCTGGTGTAGGTGCATGCTCTCCCATTAAGCGGGACATACTATAACTGAACTATCCTAAGAAAATAAACCTCTTGTTCCCTTAAGCCATTTGATGGTCATTTGTCAGCAATCATGCAGGCGAACTGTAACAGAAGCAAACTTAGCATGCTGCCGTGCATACGAAAGCACAGCTTAATTTATGCTCATGTACATAAGAATTACTAGTTCATCACTTACCTCGCTGTCATCAATATGTGGCAGTGTCCCCTACTGACAAGCTTTACTTTACAGTAGGATGCTAAGCTGGCAGAAACTCACACCTCTCATGTTCACTACACCCCTTGAGTGCACCCTTTTCTCTTCTGTATTATTTTATCTCATTCTGTTCATCATGGTCCAATGAGCAACAGACTGAATACTCACTCATCCCACAGACTGAATGGTAATCTTCCTTCTAGGTCCAGGGAAAGGCACTCTGCGCTATTTGTCAATATGAAATTGCCTGATGAACTATTTCTCAGAGCGTGGGCTCATGGTGAAGCCACACACGGGTGCAACACATAGTCAGAAGTTAGTACTGCAGAATATAAATCAACTGAGGGCAAAAACTTTGATTTTCAAAACTAATCACTGAGGCAATGGCTCAGTGGGTAAAGGTGCCTGCCATACAACCAAGAGGGTCTGAGTTCAAATCTCCAGAACCCATGTAAAACCCGACACAGTAGCAAGTGTTTTTAATCTCAATACTCTTAAGGTGAGATGGGAGCAGGAGAAAGAGAATCCACAAAAGCTCGAAGGCCCAGTGGGCACAGTGGGGGAGGTTACCAAGAGATCCTGCCTCCAACACAGTAGAAGGTGAGGACCAATATCCTAAGGTGTTTTCTGACATTCCCATATGCACTGAAGCATTCACACAAACACATTCATGCAAACACACACACACACATACATACAAAATGAACAAAAAACAAATAAATACATTTTTTAAAGTCACTGAAATGTTCATGTTAAATATTCAACTTTCTGAAGCTCAGAGAACACACTATGACTGGCTTTTCAATTCCTAATCTAACCACCCTCTAACTGTGTGACACTGGGAAAGGTATGTGTGTTAGTTGGTTTTTCATCCTGTGACGGGAATCCGACTGGGAATCCGACTGGGAATCCTGATAAAGTTGAGCAGATTATTTAACTCACAGCTCTGGAGGTTCAAGGGCACAGGCATCAGCCTGCCTCTGGCGAAGTCCTCATGGCACACACAGTGGCAGGAACACGTATAAGATCAAAACAACACACTGTCACACAGGGAGCGAGGAGGCATATAAAAGGAGGACAGATTTTCTCCTTTTAAGGCAGGATTAGAGCAGCTATGCTGGGATGGGTCTCTAAGGTCTTTGAAGGTCTTGGAATTCCTGAAGGCCATCCCCCACTGCTGGGATCACCCCCAAGGAACACCCCTGCTGAGAAACTGACTCCAGTCCTCCCAGAGATAAGAGGGCCAACTTCTCTATGAAGGGGACTATGGAGATGAGCTCTCCATTATTAAACAACTTGACCTCTAGCCCACATGGGCCCAAGAGCAACTGGGTTGGGCCCCAATGGGAGTTAACCAATGGGAAAAATCCAGTTTTCCAGGCTTGTCTAGGTGTATAAATATGCCTGGCCCTGGCAGCCATCTTGGGCGCCCTAGCCCCTCATGGCGCTAGTGCCATGAGTCCGTTTCTTGCTCCTTGCTCCTCATGGATTCCATGCCTAGGGTCCATGAGTTATCTGGCGCCCTAGCCCCTCATGGCATTAGTGTCATGAGTCCGTTTCTAGCTGCACAAGTTCTCCAGGGCGTCCTAGCCCCTCATGGCACTCCACGTCTGGAGTCCATGAATTCCAACCTTTCTTTCTTCTAATAAATTCTACCTTAATCCTCTACACTGTGTTCTGGTTTCAATCTTCGACTCCAGAACACAAGAACTCTACAACACTGGGACAGTCGATTCCTGTCCCTGCATCATTTGGCACCCCAGATTGGCACCCCTCAACATTTTTATAGGAATCCACCTACAACTAACCACTGGGTTTCATGATAATTACTTCAGTCCCTTCCAAGGCACCCAAAATCCCTTCCAATGATTCAATCAATCACACTAGGCACCCACTTTTAAAGGCTTTACCAGCTCAAAATTATTACACTGGGACTAGTCTTCTAACACATAAACTCTTTGGGGACACTCTCAAACCACATCAAATATATCAGTAAGTTTATGTCCCTAGACATAAACTTCTAAGATATAAACTTTCTAAGATACAGCTATCAATAGTATCTATATGACAGGGCTGTAGTGGGGCTTTAACTACTGTGACACAGGCAATATCTAAAGTTAGCCTTTCCTATTTTTATTAGAGTGTAAGACTCAGCAGACACATTGTACATATTTTCAAATCCATACTTTTCATAATTAGTCTCAAGACTCTGCCTCCCACAAAAATAAATAAGCCATTCTTGATAACAGAGCAAACTGAAGACTTTCTTGGAAGATGTTTGCTGTCTCTTCACTGTCCCACAAGGTGCAGTCCTGGACTGAGCCCACCCTTAACCCTACAGAGATTTCTCTCTGCTAGAGAGAGTCCACAAGTCAGTGCTAATCAAGGAGCAAAGAGAGACTGCAGCCATTAACTCCCTGAGCATGGTGGCACCTGTAATCTCAGCACATGGGAGACAGGGCGGGTGGATCAAGGATTTGAGAGTAGCCTGAGTTACACAAAAAGTTACACACAGAAGACAGTAATTAATGGAATCTAGAAACTAATGTGCAATAAAAGTGGAATCTCCATAAGGATCACAATGCAGTCACTAGCCACCATTCTGCTTTGCTCCCCTACCCCTTCCTAACGACAGCCCAACCTCAGGACCTACTTGAATGCACAAATTCTGTCCTGATGCCAACCTTGTCCCTGCCCTTGATAAGAAGTCTCCTTGGAGCTCACTCTGTGAAAGAACAAAGCTCTAGAAAGGGCAAACAAGGGTCAGAATCTGGAAATATCACAAATGGAGAGAAATCTTATGCCCTTCCTCCCATGGACCATATAAAATCTTAAGATATTTTCAACAAACTCTACTGATACCTTTAGAGGAATTTAGAATCTATGCTTAAATTCTTAGCTCGGTCGTGGGAGCATCAACTGTGATGATGATTTCAGAAGAGGTTTGGCAATATCTAAATGTGATAAGATATTGTCCCACTCTGGATCTAGCCATGAAAAGCACATAAATTCAGAATGGGCATGGCAGCTCTATTCATAATGCTCCAAAACTCAAGCTGACTTAGATGCCTACCAGGAACAGACTACTGTAGGAGCTTAGATGGCACAAGGAGAAAGCGGGAGAGTGATGTCCTCTCAGAGGCACAGAAGGCCCACACCACTACAGCCACCTGGGTATCACCCCATCTGCCTACTCTGCACTTACATCCTTTACAACACGCCGAAACCTGGCGTTACAGGAGAGGGATGTATCATGATCTACTGGTCCTTATACGTCAAAAAGTACAAGAACTATGTAAAGCAAGATGGACTGATCCAAAAAGGACAGCCCATGCCCAAGTATGAGTTGTAATTGAGGTCCAGAGAAGATGCATACGTGGAAACCCTGGAAGCCATCCTCTGACCATGGTAAAAAAGCCTCCAGATGCCGACCATGCCGAGGACAAATGTGTCCCATTGTTACAGGGAAGATTTTTATATCCAGGTTCTTTTCTTTTTTTTTTTTTTATTCAATTGTGCGTGTATGTATGTGTGTGCGCGTGCTCGTGTGTGGTGTGTGTGTGTGTGTGTGTGTGTGTGTGTGTGTGTGTTTGGGAACCACCATGGACCACCTCCACCTCCTCCTTGTTTACTCTGCCCCGGATTCACAGGCTCCGCCCTACCAGGACCAGAAACGCAGGCCGCCCCCGCTTCCGCTCCACATCTATACGTGGGTCTAGGATCCGAACTCAGGACCTTCCGCCTGCAAGGCAAAGGCTTAACCCCTGAGCCACCTCTCCAGCCCTATATCCAGGTTCTCATGTTAGGAGTGAAAGATTTAAACCAGAC
The DNA here is from genome assembly GCA_023101885.1 of Typhlomys cinereus. Classification (NCBI taxonomy): domain Eukaryota; kingdom Metazoa; phylum Chordata; class Mammalia; order Rodentia; family Platacanthomyidae; genus Typhlomys; species Typhlomys cinereus. The sequence continues at coordinate 1,572,892 of JALPQD010000230.1, read as the reverse complement.
CACGCATGGAGGATTAAGGCCAATTCATGGACATGGATTCCGTGATGGTCAAGAGAGCCGCCAAGAACTCAGGAACTCCGGACGTGGAATCCACAAGGGGCAAGGGGGCAGGAAAGAACTCACAGACCTAAAATCTGTGAGGGGGTCAGTGAGTCTAGATGAACTCATGGACTCCACACATAGAGTCCATGAGGGGTGAGAGAAAGCTGGAAAATAAATCACGGACTCCAGACGTGGAATCTATAAGGGGTAAGTGAGTCAAAGATGGCTGGCAGATCATGGGTATTTACGGGGTGAGGCAGGTCCAGGAAAAGTGGCTTTTTCTTACTTGCCAGCTCTAATTTCTACAACCTATTGGAGCTTTTGGTCCGACCTGTTCATATCAGGACCCAACTCAGTCAACTTTGTGGCTGACCTGATCTGCAATAAAGAGCTCATTTCCATATCCTTTAATAAACAGAAGATTGGGGGAAATTGGTGACCTTATCTCTGAAGGATTAGAACCAGTTCTTCTAGATTAATAGGATGTGTTCCTTCAGGATAATCCCAGCAGTGAGGGATGACTTTCAAAGACCTTCAAAGACCTTCAAAGTCCTCAACATGGCCCTGTTCTAAAACTGCCTAACTGTGAGATCATCTCTGAGCCACTGTACTAATCCAGGCACGGACCTGCTTCAATCGCTCTAGGTGTACGTTTGAATAAATATCCATATTTTAAAAAAAGAAATTAGAGTATTGTGGAAATTATGGAGTAATCTACAGAAATGAAAGAACGACCTACAAGTATAAGGACTGTCAACACAGGAGCTATGGTTATATCATGGCTGAATCTCAACATAAGATCACTGGGATTTTCTCTTTACATGAAGCCCGAAAAGACAAAAATAATGCTAAGTAGAGTGGTCCAAATGACAGTTATTGTTGGAGTGGGTACAGATCAGGAGAGCATGCGAAACCTCTCATGTACTAGAATATTCTAGATTTTCACCTGGACATGGTTTTAGTTATTGGTATAGCTAGACTTGGCTATATATAAATTAAATTCTTTTAAAAGGAAGATCTAAGCAAACGAAAAAATACTGCATTTACACGTTCGTATCTTTAGAGGTCATCACCTTGAGTCATGTATCCATTTCTTCTTCCTTCCTACTGACATTTACTCAGTGCCCACCTCACTAAGCATCATAATATGGACACATGAAACATGGTCCTTATTCCATTGGAGCTTGGATGCTGGTGGAGAAAAATCACTTCACATACAGCACGATTAAGGCTGGGACTGCAGCTCAGAGGTACAGAGCTTGTCTGGCCTGTTTGGGGCCCTAGCTTCAATGCCCAGGACTGGCAAGACAAAAACAAGCCAAAACAAATATCAGACAGCACTGTTCGTCAGGTAACAAGAAGTCACACATCATCTTCACACACCTCATCTGCTCTCGACTTCAATGGCTTGACATTTTATATGCTGATTAAATTAACAGTTGGTCTCCAAATTTAAACTTCTTACTGTTTCATTACTGTGCTATTCAATGTCCAACAGTGCCTTACAGTACACAGCCAGCAATCAATGATGCCTTGTTAATTTAGCCTATCATATAGCATTCTTCTTAGCCTCAGGCTTCTTGACCAGTAGTACCCTTTTCTCCAGGTTTGCTTTCTTTCCTACTCCATATGAAGTCTACACATATGAAAATAACTTGCAAAGATACACAGGGCTTACATGCATCTATAACACACCGACTAGGAGAGCAAAACACAGGGTACAGTTTGTTGCTCACAGTTTTTCGTTACTTACCATTTCATCCTATTTATTGCAAGTCTTAAGAATCTGGAGAGGAAAGCATGGAGGATGACAGAAATAGCCGATGACTGATGGCTTCACTCAGGTCTTTTGGGAGGAAACACCTCAACCTTGCTCTATGACAGCTTGTACTACAGAGAAACTAAAAACAGCCCACCTGTCCAGCTATCTTATTCTGCAGCACCCAAGGCATCATAGGTTCCCTATGTGTCAATATGTCCAGAAAATATTCCTAAGGATGACAGAGAGGAAGATGTCATGCTTATTCAACTCTCAGTATCAAATTTATTTTAAACATGGCTTAAGGGTCACTAATGAGAAAAAGGTCTAAAAGTTCCAGGCAAAGCTTGACCCTCGCTATGAATAGCTGTACTCAGCTCCCACAGACAGAGGCACATTGAATAACCTCCGAGTCATCATGTTCTCCTCTTGCTCTGGTTACATAGCAGGTCTCATGTGATTCTTGGAAGCCACCTGTCACCACCTGGAGCCTCAAGGCTGTGAAGGCTGCCCTCTCCTCTCCAGTCTTGTCTGTGGATCTGGACACCGTGTTCACGTTCCTGCTGGTCTGCGGCATCCGAGCAACTGAGCGCCATCTGCTCCTCACAGAGCATGCTCACCATACAGATGGAGAAGGCCATCAACCACAGGCCCTGTGACTTCCCCAGTGGAGCAGGCTGACAGCAGAACAGTGTCTGTATGATTCTTTACTGGTATTCAAAGGGAAGACCCGAAATACTACAGGACTACTCTTCCTCTACCGGCCTGGGCACATGGTAAGGAGAGGTCTGTATGCTTGGCATTACCCTAGGGATATCTGAAGCACATATATGAGGTCGAGATAGTTCACTGGCCCTCAGAATTGAGATCGACATGACAAGAACTGCATGGGAACTGTCCTATTGGCATCTCATCAGGAGAAGGGAAAGATCTCAGGAAGCTCCACACCTCCCTGAGAGACTCATGAGAACTGACAGGGAAGAAAAGGAAGACGCTATCCTCCATGGATAGCTGTCCTCTGGGATGCTGAGTTGCCATCCCAAGAACCGCAGACATTTGCACTGTGCACTGTCAGCAATCCCTAAGTCTTCAACATGCTTTCCCATGGAGGTATGTGGTGAGCACTGAGAAAGGAGGTTAATGAGGAATAAGACAGAAACACCAAAACCAAATCTAAAGCAGTTGCTACAATGACTTAGATGTTTAACAAGTAGCTCATTTAAATCTGTGAAGAAAACAGCACTATTAACATGTCTTACCTGTATTTATGACTATTAGATATTTAACAGCTTCCTAGGTTTCCATTTGAATAATCTTATTTTATTTAAAAAAAATCAAGATCCTTGTGTCCAACAGGTCCTACGAATCTTGGAGTGATTTCCAGCAGATACCCTCTTTTGTCTATCCCACACGCTATATCCCTTAATCTTAATCTCCGTGCAGTTCTGTTGAACACACTTCTTTTCCTTTCCTAATCCCAGCTGTCAGCCCTCCAGGTGAATGCTCTCTGATCCTGCAGGTGGCCCAGATCCCTGTTATCCAAACTCATTTTCATTGAAGCACTTAGCACAGTTTGCAATTAAGAGATTTCTGCAAGGTTTTTTAGAGGCATATTAGCCACTAGTCTTAAGCTTCTCTAGGCTACATGATATTCAGTAAGTAACTGCAGTAAAAAGGAAAGGAGGGGGAAAGGTGAAAGACCAAGAAGAGGAGAGAGAAATAGTAGGTAAGGAAGAAAATAAAATGGCAAGACTTAATGTAGAGAGTATTTTCAACTTGTCAAATTTAGGCCAGTGGAGAGGAAGCCTCTCAGTCCAGCTCTATCAGTACTAAAGGCTTACATGCTTTAAGGACCAGCCTGTAGTTTTTCAATGCAAAGCCACCATCAGGGAATCAAAGAATTCTGATGTGGCTGAAGGACAATTCACCATTCCTAAGAATGGAACTCAGAAGTAGTAAAAGCTCAAGTGTCTTGTCCGTTCTTTTAAGACTGTGTTTAGTCATTTTGTAGAAATGTACATTCATTGCTGAAGTGAATTCAACATGCACACATTCAATGAAGATGATAATTAGTACACAACTCAATAAATTTTAGAAATCACTGTGTCATACTAACAGTTTCCTTTGAGTTTTTTTCGTTTCTTTTGAATCTATATAAATAATTCCCAATTTAGGGTCAAGAATCTCTTGGAAATTATGCAGAGATTTCAAGGGGTCTGAAATGCACACAAAAAGCAAGTATTTTTTGAACACAGAATATATTAAAATTAATGTTCACTATATTGAAGACCAGGAAATTTTGCATGTCGAAGGAGTCCTCATACTCCTCTAAAGCTACTCCACTTGGAAATTAGTTACACTGAGGTCCTATTTCCCACGGCATTGATGGAAGGGACCCACTTGTAAAGTGCACCCTTATTACTCTGAGACAAAACTGTTTCTAGCCTCATTAGGAAACTCCTGGGACAAGCAAAGTGCTATGCTGCCTGAGGCAGTGCTCAAAGCCACATGGACAGAGTTCATGAATCAACATTAGGGAACCCGCTGTGGGAGATGCTAACGGAGATGACGCTATGCAAACTGCACCGATGATGGGTTTGGACATTTATATGAGCAAATGATACTTCCAGTCAAGCAATTGTTTACATTTTTCCTCATGTCTAGGGCTTACTTTTCCTTAGGTAGATTATTTCCAGAACTGCAGGATCTTGCTGGTAAAGGAAGCTGTAATTCACCAAGAAAGTGAGGACAGGGTCTCAAATCACAGCCCAATTGTGGGTCATAATGACTGGGGAGTTCATAATGAAGGGGATCCATACTAGACAGCTTCCTGTACATCACATAAAAAAGATCCCCTGCTGGTTGATGTTACAGGCAAGGGAATGACTAAAAGTTATAACCAAATAGGTAAAACTAGGAGGGATCAAGATTTACCATTAGTTCAGAAAATACAGAGAATGCTCTGCTCACATATGTCCACACACAAGAAGTACATGTATATAGCTGAGTATCTCTGCAAGCCCTTAAATCTCCTAACAAGGAATATAGGGCAGTGTTTTACAAACATGAGTCTGCCATGTTCCTGAGTACATATTCATTGTCAGAAAGAAAAGGGTAACTATTAAGCTATTTTCTGATGAAATATCAAGGGGAACCCAGCTCTGGTCACAAAGCATTTCAGTGATATCTATTTCAAAATATTAACATGCCTTCCTCGCCAAACATGACAATGAGGTTAAGTGATGCCTATGAACTCTTTGGGTGTCATTTATTTTGATTCACCAAATAACTACCCTTGGAGACAGAGTCTGAATAATAACAGTGAAATGAATCTCTGCAAACATTTTTGATACTATTCTAAAGAGCTGGTATAATTTTTCACCTCTCTTCCATCCATCAAAGACAATGTTCTTGTGCAATATACACTTTAGAAATTTTAACATTCAAAATAGTTGAATATATTTAACATACTGACTTCATTTGCATAACTTTAGATTTGAAAGCAGATTTACTTCCAAAGTACTGGTTTTTTCAACCAGTAGGGGAAGAAATGTATAAGAAGTGCAAAAGATAAATTCTTATTTCAGATAATAGTACCATGTGTGTGTAATGTTTGTCATAGTTA